>JAHUYU010000565.1:0-19904 GCA_030439765.1 Tripidium arundinaceum | reverse complement strand
GAGGAGGCCGAGGCCATCGAAGCAGCAACGGCGTGGGCCTTAGGCCAGCCCGGGCTGCTAGATTGGCTGGGCTTCTCAGGTTAGCCCAGCTCGCAAATTGGCCCAGCAGGCCGTGCCTGGGCTGTTGCTTAGGGCTGTGGTCCTAAGAGGATGGCCGGGAGGAAGCGAAGGGTGCTGGCAGAAGAGGTGAAGAGCGAGCGCCAAGCGGGTGCCGCGCGTGGGAGAGAGCGGGCACCGCGCGCCGCTTCACGAGCATGTGCCGAGAGGAGTGTCTTGACTCGCGCATGGGGGAGAGGCGGGTACGGCTGTGCCGCTTTGTTCGGGATTTGGAACAGTTGAGGCAGGTACGGCTATCTTTAGATTGGAACGGGGTGTAACACCCTAGGTGTTAAGATTGCACCTTGCACTTGCATTGCATGAGCATTGTTGGCATTTCTTAGCATCGTTACCAAGTATGGAGATAGACTCCATCCCTGGCAATGGCGCCAGAAATGCTTGTTGGCAATCCTTAGCAACATCACTAATATTTAGTAATGTCACTAGGTAAAGCCTTGATAGTTCCTTAACAATTTTAGATATTCATCCGCAAGCGCACGGATCTATCATTGTAGCATTTCACTCGAAAGTATTTAGGGTATCGTTATTTATATTTTCCCAAAGGAAGACATAATTGATTAAGAGTCTAGTATGGATATGAACTCAATAATCATGCGTGTAAAGTGAACCATTTTCTTATAACAGGGGTAAGAATGATAATATCAAGATAATGGACACACACTTAGGTATTCCTCAAAGGATAAAAGAGAAAATAAAGAATAAAAGAATGTTCCTAAGTAAAGCAGGCATTGTTCTAATATAGCCATGCAAAGAATAGTTGATAATCATACAAGTTACATAATCAGTTTTAGTGCTAAGTGTGAAGCAAGTCGGGAGACTACCAAGTACTGGTCTGCCAGCAACCTCATGTGGCAATTTAGACTCCTACACCCTAAATGAACGTGGGGGATTACAAGGGATGGATAGGGCTGTCAACACCTGCCGCCTACCCCTCAACTGTGGAGAAGGACAATGCATTCACCTATCTCTCCATACCCGAGCACCATGCTCGCGTACATAGAAACTACCCAAATCCCCCCCCGGACTCCGACCCTATGGATCGACAAGTAAAAGACTTGGGCACACCCGAAGGCACGATGAACCGCCACCTCAACTTAGCTCTAATCCCAATTCCACAAGTATTTGGAGATTACTGTTTTGCAGGACAAACACGAATACAATGGAAAATACATCAAAAGGCGCATTCCAACAAGGCGTAAAGCTCAATTGCTTAAAGTAATAATGAGAAGGCCCATCTACCTAGATTATTTTGGTGAAATACCATCCAAGGAGTTGCCCATGCCAAGCCAGAAGTCCACCACGCGAAGGCGGTGGAGAGCTGGGCCGGCCAGGGTGCGGAGAGCTGGGCCAGCCAGGGTGCGGCTGCACCCTGGGTGCGCCCGCACCCCCGTCACCGCCTCTGGGCCCCACCTTCGAATGGCAGTGCATTGATGGCATGCAGAGGTGGTTGCATGCAGGATTTCTTCTGAATATGTTCTCCAAACCGTCATTAGAGTAGTATAAATAGATGGGGAGAGCCCCCTCCCTAACACACACCTCTCTTGGAGCAACTCCTCATTCCCACCTTTGCATTTTACCTTTTAGTAGTTGTTTTAGAGCAAGGCAAGGCTACCTTGGAGGGCTTGACTCCTTGGAAGAGATTCTTGGTATGAATAGCAATATGAGTTCTTTCAAAATCTTGCCTTCACTACTTTATTATAGTCATACTTATGAACTAGAGTATAGTCTTTATGTTATGACCTTAGCATATGAACTAGTATATAGTTTTTATGTTATGAGATTAGCATACATGACTTTATGCTTAAACATTCATATAACTTGTATAATTGGGATTAGAGCTAAGTTGAGGTGGCGGTTCATCGTGCCTTCGGGTGTGCCCAAGTCTTTTACTTGTCGATCCATAGGGTCGGAGTCCGGGGGGGGATTTGGGTAGTTTCTATGTACGCGAGCATGGTGCTCGGGTATGGAGAGATAGGTGAATGCATTGTCCTTCTCCACAGTTGAGGGGTAGGCGGCAGGTGTTGACAGCCCTATCCATCCCTTGTAATCCCCCACGTTCATTTAGGGTGTAGGAGTCTAAATTGCCACATGAGGTTGCTGGCAGACCAGTACTTGGTAGTCTCCCGACTTGCTTCACACTTAGCACTAAAACTGATTATGTAACTTGTATGATTATCAACTATTCTTTGCATGGCTATATTAGAACAATGCCTGCTTTACTTAGGAACATTCTTTTATTCTTTATTTTCTCTTTTATCCTTTGAGGAATACCTAAGTGTGTGTCCATTATCTTGATATTATCATTCTTACCCCTGTTATAAGAAAATGGTTCACTTTACACGCATGATTATTGAGTTCATATCCATACTAGACTCTTAATCAATTATGTCTTCCTTTGGGAAAATATAAATAACGATACCCTAAATACTTTCGAGTGAAATGCTACAATGATAGATCCGTGCGCTTGCGGATGAATATCTAAAATTGTTAAGGAACTATCAAGGCTTTACCTAGTGACATTACTAAATATTAGTGATGTTGCTAAGGATTGCCAACAAGCATTTCTGGCGCCATTGCCAGGGATGGAGTCTATCTCCATACTTGGTAACGATGCTAAGAAATGCCAACAATGCTCATGCAATGCAAGTGCAAGGTGCAATCTTAACACCTAGGGTGTTACACCCCGTTCCAATCTAAAGATAGCCGTACCTGCCTCAACTGTTCCAAATCCCGAACAAAGCGGCACAGCCGTACCCGCCTCTCCCCCATGCGCGAGTCAAGACACTCCTCTCGGCACATGCTCGTGAAGCGGCGCGCGGTGCCCGCTCTCTCCCACGCGCGGCACCCGCTTGGCGCTCGCTCTTCACCTCTTCTGCCAGCACCCTTCGCTTCCTCCCGGCCCTCTTCCGACTCAAGCTGAAGTATGGAGGCCGCCATCTCCCTAGACGCGGCAAGCCGGCTACACCTGCCTCTTCGCCAGCTCCATCGCCGCCGCCCCTCGCCTCCTTCCCCGCTCCACCGGTGTTGGAGCGTAGCGGACGCGGCCTGCCGGCCTCCTCGCTCAACGCCGATGAGGCCGAGGCCATCGAAGCAGCAACGGCGTGGGCCTTAGGCCAGCCCGGGCTGCTAGATTGGCTGGGCTTCTCAGGTTAGCCCAGCTCGCAAATTGGCCCAGCAGGCCGTGCCTGGGCTGTTGCTTAGGGCTGTGGTCCTAAGAGGCATGGCCCGGGAGGCACAACGTGCCGTACTGGCCTGACCCCATTGGGCCGTGCCTGGCACGGGCCGGCCCATTGGACATCTATAGAAACGACGATGAGAAAATTGGAATTTTGCCCTCATGTTAGGTGGGTTTCGCTCAAATGCCATTAAAGTTGTGGGTTTCGCCAGAATGCCCTTATGAAATGGGCCATTCCCACTATATTGCCATTTCGGGATTTAAGCCAACTTTTAATCTTTTTCACCCCAACTTTTGACCTGCTCTGACCATATTGCCCCTCCTCTATCTCTCTTGTTCTCCTCTCGCTCACAGAGAACAGAGGGCACCGGCGGGAGTCCAACGCCGGTGTCGGCATCACCGCCCAAGGCCACTCCTCTTCCAGCCCCGCGCCCTTGCCCGAGACCCCGTGCCCCACAGGCCGTACCTCCCACAGGTCGAGACTTGCCGCCCCCAGAGCGAGAGCCTCTCCCTGTCTTGTTCCTCATGGCACAGCAGCCATGGCGGCGCCGGCCATCCTCGATCCCTCCCCCTTCGATCTCCGCCACTACCCGGCACACCTCTTTGACCCAAACCTCCCCTCGCCGCCGGTGACCTCCCGCTTGGTGAATTCGCTGGTGACAACGGCTGCAATGGCCTGGATTTTGACCTGCTCGTAGATTTCTCTATCGACGACTTCCTCCTCCAGTTTCCTGACCACAGGAACGATGGCGATGACTCCAGCGAGGGCTCCACCGCCGGATCCGACACCACCTCGTCCTCCTCGGTATCCTCGGGCACCTTCGTCATGGCCAACACCAGTGCCCATCAGGTGAAGCACGAGGACTCGGACGAGGCAAGGGGCGGCGCCGCCCCGAACTAGAGCCTCAAGCGGAAGCAGGCGAGGGGCCAAGTGCCGTCGATCCGGTGATGGGGAGCTTTCCCCATCTGCATCGAAACTGTGAGCAGGGACGACGCTGGTCGTGGGGCAATGCTCCAGTTGGCTTGATGAAGAACGAGGAGACAAGAGGTAGAGGCAGAGAGCCCAGGGGCAAACGGGAACTTCAGGTCATAATTTTTTCCAAAAATACTAAATGAATATCAAAACCGTGAAATGGCATTTTAGCAGGTGGTACATGTTTCATAAGGGAGTTAGAGTGAAGCCCACAACTTTAATGGCATTTGGGCGAAGCCCACTTGCGATAGGGGCAAATTTCCAATTTTCTTAATGGCGATTGGCATAGGAAAACAAGGCGGGGGATAGATTTGATCTCATATTTGGGTAATGGGAAATTATGAGGGAAATAAAGACTAGCGTACCTATTTTAACCCCTTCTTTTATTCTAATCCATTTCTCTTTTGCTATCTTAATCCTCATCCAAACGAGTGCTCGAGGATTTTTGCACGTATCTGATCTAACTCTGGTAGTAGTTTTGGAGAGGATTCATATCAAACACTTCATAAGAAAAAATAGTTTTTTATATAGAAGAAAAGCTAGAACCGTTTTTTATGTACAGGAAAGAAACTACAATTTATTCACTCTAATTATGGCTCTTCTAGAGAAGCACATAGAGAAAAATTCATGCCAAACAGGCATTGAAACCATGAAACCGACACACCCTACTTGTAATTAGAAGGCCAGGAGTATGTGAGTTTTTATTAATCTGAATGGCAATTGAGCTTTAGTACTAGTATATTCAAATATCTATATCTATGTGTTGACAACAAAATTGTCCAAGAGTTTTTTGAGAAAATAGGTTAGGTTGGGTTTGTCAAAGTAGTCAAAATGCAGAATGGACTTTACCATTGCGTTCCTCTCATCGAGAACATGTGTAGAACGTCCAATTTTGAGTTTAGATGAAGAAATTGCAGCTTCGGGAAAAAAGTCAACCTGCAGAACTCGGCTATGCTGAGTTTGCCTTGTTCCTCGGCTGATAAAGCTGGCTAGGCTAGGTTTGCAACCCGGCTAGACCAGTTTTGACGGGCCATTTCAAAGTTGAGTTGTATTTTCATGCGTTTTGTAAGGCATTTCTACCCCTCATGCGATAAGACCACCCTCTTCTCCTTACAAATATAAGGGGCGCGGCCTTAAGGTGCCCAACACACACAACTGTCAAACAATCAATCTACTCTTTGTCCTAATCTTTTCCAACCTCCATGTTGTTTTTCATCGCTTGATCCAACGACCAAGAATGGCATCCTAGGCTTGCTGGTCGACCTAGGGCAACCTGGTGACGTCCTTGCCTCGACGAGGTCCCTTCCAGGCGAGAGCTTTTTTGACGGTTCCTTTACTAGTTTGCCTGAAAACTACCCATTCTTCGTACGTAAGCACGATTAGTTATCCTTTGGTGGTTTGCTCGTAAACTCCGTCGTTCTTCACCATGAAAGCATGATAGTTACCATTCCCTAGACGAAACTCGAGGAATCTCTTATCTGCCCAAGGCAAAGTCGGCTAGGTCGGCTTTTTGCCCTTGCCGAATCTAGATCGGCTAGGCCGGCTTTGTGATTGAGTAGGCTGACCTTGTGCATCTTTGTTGCATTCTTCGATCCATTTGCAACCTGGGTGATATGAAAAGGTGTGGGGTCTGTTAGGAATATGCCCTAGAGGTAATCATAGAGATGATGATATTGCGATTGTATCCATGATATATTATGTGTTCATTGAATATCCATTAAAGACAACTTGTATCGATTGACAATTATGTGAATTGTTTGTGAAACTCTTTTACTTGTATGGTTATTCTAAAGTTGTGTGTGTTGGGCACCTTAAGGCCGCGCCCCTTATATTTGTAAGGAGAAGAGGGTGGTCTTATCGCATGAGGGGTAGAAATGCCTTACAAAACGCATGAAAATACAACTCAACTTTGAAATGGCCCGTCAAAACTGGTCTAGCCGGGTTGCAAACCTAGCCTAGCCAGCTTTATCAGCCGAGGAACAAGGCAAACTCAGCATAGCCGAGTTCTGCAGGTTGACTTTTTTTCCCGAAGCTGCAATTTCTTCATCTAAACTCAAAATTGGACGTTCTACACATGTTCTCGATGAGAGGAACGCAATGGTAAAGTCCATTCTGCATTTTGACTACTTTGACAAACCCAACCTAACCTATTTTCTCAAAAAACTCTTGGACAATTTTGTTGTCAACACATAGATATAGATATTTGAATATACTAGTACTAAAGCTCAATTGCCATTCAGATTAATAAAAACTCACATACTCCTGGCCTTCTAATTACAAGTAGGGTGTGTCGGTTTCATGGTTTCAATGCCTGTTTGGCATGAATTTTTCTCTATGTGCTTCTCTAGAAGAGCCATAATTAGAGTGAATAAATTGTAGTTTCTTTCCTGTACATAAAAAACGGTTCTAGCTTTTCTTCTATATAAAAAACTATTTTTTCTTATGAAGTGTTTGATATGAATCCTCTCCAAAACTACTACCAGAGTTAGATCAGATACGTGCAAAAATCCTCGAGCACTCGTTTGGATGAGGATTAAGATAGCAAAAGAGAAATGGATTAGAATAAAAGAAGGGGTTAAAATAGGTACGCTAGTCTTTATTTCCCTCATAATTTCCCATTACCCAAATATGAGATCAAATCTATCCCCCGCCTTGTTTTCCTATGCCAATCGCCATTAAGAAAATTGGAAATTTGCCCCTATCGCAAGTGGGCTTCGCCCAAATGCCATTAAAGTTGTGGGCTTCACTCTAACTCCCTTATGAAACATGTACCACCTGCTAAAATGCCATTTCACGGTTTTGATATTCATTTAGTATTTTTTGGAAAAAATTATGACCTGAAGTTCCCGTTTGCCCCTGGGCTCTCTGCCTCTACCTCTTGTCTCCTCGTTCTTCATCAAGCCAACTGGAGCATTGCCCCACGACCAGCGTCGTCCCTGCTCACAGTTTCGATGCAGATGGGGAAAGCTCCCCATCACCGGATCGACGGCACTTGGCCCCTCGCCTGCTTCCGCTTGAGGCTCTAGTTCGGGGCGGCGCCGCCCCTTGCCTCGTCCGAGTCCTCGTGCTTCACCTGATGGGCACTGGTGTTGGCCATGACGAAGGTGCCCGAGGATACCGAGGAGGACGAGGTGGTGTCGGATCCGGCGGTGGAGCCCTCGCTGGAGTCATCGCCATCGTTCCTGTGGTCAGGAAACTGGAGGAGGAAGTCGTCGATAGAGAAATCTACGAGCAGGTCAAAATCCAGGCCATTGCAGCCGTTGTCACCAGCGAATTCACCAAGCGGGAGGTCACCGGCGGCGAGGGGAGGTTTGGGTCAAAGAGGTGTGCCGGGTAGTGGCGGAGATCGAAGGGGGAGGGATCGAGGATGGCCGGCGCCGCCATGGCTGCTGTGCCATGAGGAACAAGACAGGGAGAGGCTCTCGCTCTGGGGGCGGCAAGTCTCGACCTGTGGGAGGTACGGCCTGTGGGGCACGGGGTCTCGGGCAAGGGCGCGGGGCTGGAAGAGGAGTGGCCTTGGGCGGTGATGCCGACACCGGCGTTGGACTCCCGCCCGGTGCCCTCTGTTCTCTGTGAGCGAGAGGAGAACAAGAGAGATAGAGGAGGGGCAATATGGTCAGAGCAGGTCAAAAGTTGGGGTGAAAAAGATTAAAAGTTGGCTTAAATCCCGAAATGGCAATATAGTGGGAATGGCCCATTTCATAAGGGCATTCTGGCGAAACCCACAACTTTAATGGCATTTGAGCGAAACCCACCTAACATGAGGGCAAAATTCCAATTTTCTCATCGTCGTTTCTATAGATGTCCAATGGGCCGGCCCGTGCCAGGCACGGCCCAATGGGGTCAGGCCAGTACGGCACGTTGTGCCTCCCGGGCCATGCCTCTTAGGACCACAGCCCTAAGCAACAGCCCAGGCACGGCCTGCTGGGCCAATTTGCGAGCTGGGCTAACCTGAGAAGCCCAGCCAATCTAGCAGCCCGGGCTGGCCTAAGGCCCACGCCGTTGCTGCTTCGATGGCCTCGGCCTCATCGGCGTTGAGCGAGGAGGCCGGCAGGCCGCGTCCGCTACGCTCCAACACCGGTGGAGCGGGGAAGGAGGCGAGGGGCGGCGGCGATGGAGCTGGCGAAGAGGCAGGTGTAGCCGGCTTGCCGCGTCTAGGGAGATGGCGGCCTCCATACTTCAGCTTGAGTCGGAAGAGGGCCGGGAGGAAGCGAAGGGTGCTGGCAGAAGAGGTGAAGAGCGAGCGCCAAGCGGGTGCCGCGCGTGGGAGAGAGCGGGCACCGCGCGCCGCTTCACGAGCATGTGCCGAGAGGAGTGTCTTGACTCGCGCATGGGGGAGAGGCGGGTACGGCTGTGCCGCTTTGTTCGGGATTTGGAACAGTTGAGGCAGGTACGGCTATCTTTAGATTGGAACGGGGTGTAACACCCTAGGTGTTAAGATTGCACCTTGCACTTGCATTGCATGAGCATTGTTGGCATTTCTTAGCATCGTTACCAAGTATGGAGATAGACTCCATCCCTGGCAATGGCGCCAGAAATGCTTGTTGGCAATCCTTAGCAACATCACTAATATTTAGTAATGTCACTAGGTAAAGCCTTGATAGTTCCTTAACAATTTTAGATATTCATCCGCAAGCGCACGGATCTATCATTGTAGCATTTCACTCGAAAGTATTTAGGGTATCGTTATTTATATTTTCCCAAAGGAAGACATAATTGATTAAGAGTCTAGTATGGATATGAACTCAATAATCATGCGTGTAAAGTGAACCATTTTCTTATAACAGGGGTAAGAATGATAATATCAAGATAATGGACACACACTTAGGTATTCCTCAAAGGATAAAAGAGAAAATAAAGAATAAAAGAATGTTCCTAAGTAAAGCAGGCATTGTTCTAATATAGCCATGCAAAGAATAGTTGATAATCATACAAGTTACATAATCAGTTTTAGTGCTAAGTGTGAAGCAAGTCGGGAGACTACCAAGTACTGGTCTGCCAGCAACCTCATGTGGCAATTTAGACTCCTACACCCTAAATGAACGTGGGGGATTACAAGGGATGGATAGGGCTGTCAACACCTGCCGCCTACCCCTCAACTGTGGAGAAGGACAATGCATTCACCTATCTCTCCATACCCGAGCACCATGCTCGCGTACATAGAAACTACCCAAATCCCCCCCGGACTCCGACCCTATGGATCGACAAGTAAAAGACTTGGGCACACCCGAAGGCACGATGAACCGCCACCTCAACTTAGCTCTAATCCCAATTATACAAGTTATATGAATGTTTAAGCATAAAGTCATGTATGCTAATCTCATAACATAAAAACTATATACTAGTTCATATGCTAAGGTCATAACATAAAGACTATACTCTAGTTCATAAGTATGACTATAATAAAGTAGTGAAGGCAAGATTTTGAAAGAACTCATATTGCTATTCATACCAAGAATCTCTTCCAAGGAGTCAAGCCCTCCAAGGTAGCCTTGCCTTGCTCTAAAACAACTACTAAAAGGTAAAATGCAAAGGTGGGAATGAGGAGTTGCTCCAAGAGAGGTGTGTGTTAGGGAGGGGGCTCTCCCCATCTATTTATACTACTCTAATGACGGTTTGGAGAACATATTCAGAAGAAATCCTGCATGCAACCACCTCTGCATGCCATCAATGCACTGCCATTCGAAGGTGGGGCCCAGAGGCGGTGACGGGGGTGCGGGCGCACCCAGGGTGCAGCCGCACCCTGGCTGGCCCAGCTCTCCGCACCCTGGCCGGCCCAGCTCTCCACCGCCTTCGCGTGGTGGACTTCTGGCTTGGCATGGGCAACTCCTTGGATGGTATTTCACCAAAATAATCTAGGTAGATGGGCCTTCTCATTATTACTTTAAGCAATTGAGCTTTACGCCTTGTTGGAATGCGCCTTTTGATGTATTTTCCATTGTATTCGTGTTTGTCCTGCAAAACAGTAATCTCCAAATACTTGTGGAATTGGGATTAGAGCTAAGTTGAGGTGGCGGTTCATCGTGCCTTCGGGTGTGCCCAAGTCTTTTACTTGTCGATCCATAGGGTCGGAGTCCGGGGGGGGATTTGGGTAGTTTCTATGTACGCGAGCATGGTGCTCGGGTATGGAGAGATAGGTGAATGCATTGTCCTTCTCCACAGTTGAGGGGTAGGCGGCAGGTGTTGACAGCCCTATCCATCCCTTGTAATCCCCCACGTTCATTTAGGGTGTAGGAGTCTAAATTGCCACATGAGGTTGCTGGCAGACCAGTACTTGGTAGTCTCCCGACTTGCTTCACACTTAGCACTAAAACTGATTATGTAACTTGTATGATTATCAACTATTCTTTGCATGGCTATATTAGAACAATGCCTGCTTTACTTAGGAACATTCTTTTATTCTTTATTTTCTCTTTTATCCTTTGAGGAATACCTAAGTGTGTGTCCATTATCTTGATATTATCATTCTTACCCCTGTTATAAGAAAATGGTTCACTTTACACGCATGATTATTGAGTTCATATCCATACTAGACTCTTAATCAATTATGTCTTCCTTTGGGAAAATATAAATAACGATACCCTAAATACTTTCGAGTGAAATGCTACAATGATAGATCCGTGCGCTTGCGGATGAATATCTAAAATTGTTAAGGAACTATCAAGGCTTTACCTAGTGACATTACTAAATATTAGTGATGTTGCTAAGGATTGCCAACAAGCATTTCTGGCGCCATTGCCAGGGATGGAGTCTATCTCCATACTTGGTAACGATGCTAAGAAATGCCAACAATGCTCATGCAATGCAAGTGCAAGGTGCAATCTTAACACCTAGGGTGTTACACCCCGTTCCAATCTAAAGATAGCCGTACCTGCCTCAACTGTTCCAAATCCCGAACAAAGCGGCACAGCCGTACCCGCCTCTCCCCCATGCGCGAGTCAAGACACTCCTCTCGGCACATGCTCGTGAAGCGGCGCGCGGTGCCCGCTCTCTCCCACGCGCGGCACCCGCTTGGCGCTCGCTCTTCACCTCTTCTGCCAGCACCCTTCGCTTCCTCCCGGCCCTCTTCCGACTCAAGCTGAAGTATGGAGGCCGCCATCTCCCTAGACGCGGCAAGCCGGCTACACCTGCCTCTTCGCCAGCTCCATCGCCGCCGCCCCTCGCCTCCTTCCCCGCTCCACCGGTGTTGGAGCGTAGCGGACGCGGCCTGCCGGCCTCCTCGCTCAACGCCGATGAGGCCGAGGCCATCGAAGCAGCAACGGCGTGGGCCTTAGGCCAGCCCGGGCTGCTAGATTGGCTGGGCTTCTCAGGTTAGCCCAGCTCGCAAATTGGCCCAGCAGGCCGTGCCTGGGCTGTTGCTTAGGGCTGTGGTCCTAAGAGGCATGGCCCGGGAGGCACAACGTGCCGTACTGGCCTGACCCCATTGGGCCGTGCCTGGCACGGGCCGGCCCATTGGACATCTATAGAAACGACGATGAGAAAATTGGAATTTTGCCCTCATGTTAGGTGGGTTTCGCTCAAATGCCATTAAAGTTGTGGGTTTCGCCAGAATGCCCTTATGAAATGGGCCATTCCCACTATATTGCCATTTCGGGATTTAAGCCAACTTTTAATCTTTTTCACCCCAACTTTTGACCTGCTCTGACCATATTGCCCCTCCTCTATCTCTCTTGTTCTCCTCTCGCTCACAGAGAACAGAGGGCACCGGGCGGGAGTCCAACGCCGGTGTCGGCATCACCGCCCAAGGCCACTCCTCTTCCAGCCCCGCGCCCTTGCCCGAGACCCCGTGCCCCACAGGCCGTACCTCCCACAGGTCGAGACTTGCCGCCCCCAGAGCGAGAGCCTCTCCCTGTCTTGTTCCTCATGGCACAGCAGCCATGGCGGCGCCGGCCATCCTCGATCCCTCCCCCTTCGATCTCCGCCACTACCCGGCACACCTCTTTGACCCAAACCTCCCCTCGCCGCCGGTGACCTCCCGCTTGGTGAATTCGCTGGTGACAACGGCTGCAATGGCCTGGATTTTGACCTGCTCGTAGATTTCTCTATCGACGACTTCCTCCTCCAGTTTCCTGACCACAGGAACGATGGCGATGACTCCAGCGAGGGCTCCACCGCCGGATCCGACACCACCTCGTCCTCCTCGGTATCCTCGGGCACCTTCGTCATGGCCAACACCAGTGCCCATCAGGTGAAGCACGAGGACTCGGACGAGGCAAGGGGCGGCGCCGCCCCGAACTAGAGCCTCAAGCGGAAGCAGGCGAGGGGCCAAGTGCCGTCGATCCGGTGATGGGGAGCTTTCCCCATCTGCATCGAAACTGTGAGCAGGGACGACGCTGGTCGTGGGGCAATGCTCCAGTTGGCTTGATGAAGAACGAGGAGACAAGAGGTAGAGGCAGAGAGCCCAGGGGCAAACGGGAACTTCAGGTCATAATTTTTTCCAAAAAATACTAAATGAATATCAAAACCGTGAAATGGCCCGTCAAAACTGGTCTAGCCGGGTTGCAAACCTAGCCTAGCCAGCTTTATCAGCCGAGGAACAAGGCAAACTCAGCATAGCCGAGTTCTGCAGGTTGACTTTTTTCCCGAAGCTGCAATTTCTTCATCTAAACTCAAAATTGGACGTTCTACACATGTTCTCGATGAGAGGAACGCAATGGTAAAGTCCATTCTGCATTTTGACTACTTTGACAAACCCAACCTAACCTATTTTCTCAAAAAACTCTTGGACAATTTTGTTGTCAACACATAGATATAGATATTTGAATATACTAGTACTAAAGCTCAATTGCCATTCAGATTAATAAAAACTCACATACTCCTGGCCTTCTAATTACAAGTAGGGTGTGTCGGTTTCATGGTTTCAATGCCTGTTTGGCATGAATTTTTCTCTATGTGCTTCTCTAGAAGAGCCATAATTAGAGTGAATAAATTGTAGTTTCTTTCCTGTACATAAAAAACGGTTCTAGCTTTTCTTCTATATAAAAAACTATTTTTTCTTATGAAGTGTTTGATATGAATCCTCTCCAAAACTACTACCAGAGTTAGATCAGATACGTGCAAAAATCCTCGAGCACTCGTTTGGATGAGGATTAAGATAGCAAAAGAGAAATGGATTAGAATAAAAGAAGGGGTTAAAATAGGTACGCTAGTCTTTATTTCCCTCATAATTTCCCATTACCCAAATATGAGATCAAATCTATCCCCCGCCTTGTTTTCCTATGCCAATCGCCATTAAGAAAATTGGAAATTTGCCCCTATCGCAAGTGGGCTTCGCCCAAATGCCATTAAAGTTGTGGGCTTCACTCTAACTCCCTTATGAAACATGTACCACCTGCTAAAATGCCATTTCACGGTTTTGATATTCATTTAGTATTTTTTGGAAAAAATTATGACCTGAAGTTCCCGTTTGCCCCTGGGCTCTCTGCCTCTACCTCTTGTCTCCTCGTTCTTCATCAAGCCAACTGGAGCATTGCCCCACGACCAGCGTCGTCCCTGCTCACAGTTTCGATGCAGATGGGGAAAGCTCCCCATCACCGGATCGACGGCACTTGGCCCCTCGCCTGCTTCCGCTTGAGGCTCTAGTTCGGGGCGGCGCCGCCCCTTGCCTCGTCCGAGTCCTCGTGCTTCACCTGATGGGCACTGGTGTTGGCCATGACGAAGGTGCCCGAGGATACCGAGGAGGACGAGGTGGTGTCGGATCCGGCGGTGGAGCCCTCGCTGGAGTCATCGCCATCGTTCCTGTGGTCAGGAAACTGGAGGAGGAAGTCGTCGATAGAGAAATCTACGAGCAGGTCAAAATCCAGGCCATTGCAGCCGTTGTCACCAGCGAATTCACCAAGCGGGAGGTCACCGGCGGCGAGGGGAGGTTTGGGTCAAAGAGGTGTGCCGGGTAGTGGCGGAGATCGAAGGGGGAGGGATCGAGGATGGCCGGCGCCGCCATGGCTGCTGTGCCATGAGGAACAAGACAGGGAGAGGCTCTCGCTCTGGGGGCGGCAAGTCTCGACCTGTGGGAGGTACGGCCTGTGGGGCACGGGGTCTCGGGCAAGGGCGCGGGGCTGGAAGAGGAGTGGCCTTGGGCGGTGATGCCGACACCGGCGTTGGACTCCCGCCCGGTGCCCTCTGTTCTCTGTGAGCGAGAGGAGAACAAGAGAGATAGAGGAGGGGCAATATGGTCAGAGCAGGTCAAAAGTTGGGGTGAAAAAGATTAAAAGTTGGCTTAAATCCCGAAATGGCAATATAGTGGGAATGGCCCATTTCATAAGGGCATTCTGGCGAAACCCACAACTTTAATGGCATTTGAGCGAAACCCACCTAACATGAGGGCAAAATTCCAATTTTCTCATCGTCGTTTCTATAGATGTCCAATGGGCCGGCCCGTGCCAGGCACGGCCCAATGGGGTCAGGCCAGTACGGCACGTTGTGCCTCCCGGGCCATGCCTCTTAGGACCACAGCCCTAAGCAACAGCCCAGGCACGGCCTGCTGGGCCAATTTGCGAGCTGGGCTAACCTGAGAAGCCCAGCCAATCTAGCAGCCCGGGCTGGCCTAAGGCCCACGCCGTTGCTGCTTCGATGGCCTCGGCCTCATCGGCGTTGAGCGAGGAGGCCGGCAGGCCGCGTCCGCTACGCTCCAACACCGGTGGAGCGGGGAAGGAGGCGAGGGGCGGCGGCGATGGAGCTGGCGAAGAGGCAGGTGTAGCCGGCTTGCCGCGTCTAGGGAGATGGCGGCCTCCATACTTCAGCTTGAGTCGGAAGAGGGCCGGGAGGAAGCGAAGGGTGCTGGCAGAAGAGGTGAAGAGCGAGCGCCAAGCGGGTGCCGCGCGTGGGAGAGAGCGGGCACCGCGCGCCGCTTCACGAGCATGTGCCGAGAGGAGTGTCTTGACTCGCGCATGGGGGAGAGGCGGGTACGGCTGTGCCGCTTTGTTCGGGATTTGGAACAGTTGAGGCAGGTACGGCTATCTTTAGATTGGAACGGGGTGTAACACCCTAGGTGTTAAGATTGCACCTTGCACTTGCATTGCATGAGCATTGTTGGCATTTCTTAGCATCGTTACCAAGTATGGAGATAGACTCCATCCCTGGCAATGGCGCCAGAAATGCTTGTTGGCAATCCTTAGCAACATCACTAATATTTAGTAATGTCACTAGGTAAAGCCTTGATAGTTCCTTAACAATTTTAGATATTCATCCGCAAGCGCACGGATCTATCATTGTAGCATTTCACTCGAAAGTATTTAGGGTATCGTTATTTATATTTTCCCAAAGGAAGACATAATTGATTAAGAGTCTAGTATGGATATGAACTCAATAATCATGCGTGTAAAGTGAACCATTTTCTTATAACAGGGGTAAGAATGATAATATCAAGATAATGGACACACACTTAGGTATTCCTCAAAGGATAAAAGAGAAAATAAAGAATAAAAGAATGTTCCTA
Organism: Tripidium arundinaceum; assembly: GCA_030439765.1. Classification (NCBI taxonomy): domain Eukaryota; kingdom Viridiplantae; phylum Streptophyta; class Magnoliopsida; order Poales; family Poaceae; genus Tripidium; species Tripidium arundinaceum. The sequence goes on along the minus strand of JAHUYU010000565.1, from coordinate 4,205 downwards.
AGTAAAGCAGGCATTGTTCTAATATAGCCATGCAAAGAATAGTTGATAATCATACAAGTTACATAATCAGTTTTAGTGCTAAGTGTGAAGCAAGTCGGGAGACTACCAAGTACTGGTCTGCCAGCAACCTCATGTGGCAATTTAGACTCCTACACCCTAAATGAACGTGGGGGATTACAAGGGATGGATAGGGCTGTCAACACCTGCCGCCTACCCCTCAACTGTGGAGAAGGACAATGCATTCACCTATCTCTCCATACCCGAGCACCATGCTCGCGTACATAGAAACTACCCAAATCCCCCCCGGACTCCGACCCTATGGATCGACAAGTAAAAGACTTGGGCACACCCGAAGGCACGATGAACCGCCACCTCAACTTAGCTCTAATCCCAATTATACAAGTTATATGAATGTTTAAGCATAAAGTCATGTATGCTAATCTCATAACATAAAAACTATATACTAGTTCATATGCTAAGGTCATAACATAAAGACTATACTCTAGTTCATAAGTATGACTATAATAAAGTAGTGAAGGCAAGATTTTGAAAGAACTCATATTGCTATTCATACCAAGAATCTCTTCCAAGGAGTTGCCCATGCCAAGCCAGAAGTCCACCACGCGAAGGCGGTGGAGAGCTGGGCCGGCCAGGGTGCGGAGAGCTGGGCCAGCCAGGGTGCGGCTGCACCCTGGGTGCGCCCGCACCCCCGTCACCGCCTCTGGGCCCCACCTTCGAATGGCAGTGCATTGATGGCATGCAGAGGTGGTTGCATGCAGGATTTCTTCTGAATATGTTCTCCAAACCGTCATTAGAGTAGTATAAATAGATGGGGAGAGCCCCCTCCCTAACACACACCTCTCTTGGAGCAACTCCTCATTCCCACCTTTGCATTTTACCTTTTAGTAGTTGTTTTAGAGCAAGGCAAGGCTACCTTGGAGGGCTTGACTCCTTGGAAGAGATTCTTGGTATGAATAGCAATATGAGTTCTTTCAAAATCTTGCCTTCACTACTTTATTATAGTCATACTTATGAACTAGAGTATAGTCTTTATGTTATGACCTTAGCATATGAACTAGTATATAGTTTTTATGTTATGAGATTAGCATACATGACTTTATGCTTAAACATTCATATAACTTGTATAATTGGGATTAGAGCTAAGTTGAGGTGGCGGTTCATCGTGCCTTCGGGTGTGCCCAAGTCTTTTACTTGTCGATCCATAGGGTCGGAGTCCGGGGGGGATTTGGGTAGTTTCTATGTACGCGAGCATGGTGCTCGGGTATGGAGAGATAGGTGAATGCATTGTCCTTCTCCACAGTTGAGGGGTAGGCGGCAGGTGTTGACAGCCCTATCCATCCCTTGTAATCCCCCACGTTCATTTAGGGTGTAGGAGTCTAAATTGCCACATGAGGTTGCTGGCAGACCAGTACTTGGTAGTCTCCCGACTTGCTTCACACTTAGCACTAAAACTGATTATGTAACTTGTATGATTATCAACTATTCTTTGCATGGCTATATTAGAACAATGCCTGCTTTACTTAGGAACATTCTTTTATTCTTTATTTTCTCTTTTATCCTTTGAGGAATACCTAAGTGTGTGTCCATTATCTTGATATTATCATTCTTACCCCTGTTATAAGAAAATGGTTCACTTTACACGCATGATTATTGAGTTCATATCCATACTAGACTCTTAATCAATTATGTCTTCCTTTGGGAAAATATAAATAACGATACCCTAAATACTTTCGAGTGAAATGCTACAATGATAGATCCGTGCGCTTGCGGATGAATATCTAAAATTGTTAAGGAACTATCAAGGCTTTACCTAGTGACATTACTAAATATTAGTGATGTTGCTAAGGATTGCCAACAAGCATTTCTGGCGCCATTGCCAGGGATGGAGTCTATCTCCATACTTGGTAACGATGCTAAGAAATGCCAACAATGCTCATGCAATGCAAGTGCAAGGTGCAATCTTAACACCTAGGGTGTTACACCCCGTTCCAATCTAAAGATAGCCGTACCTGCCTCAACTGTTCCAAATCCCGAACAAAGCGGCACAGCCGTACCCGCCTCTCCCCCATGCGCGAGTCAAGACACTCCTCTCGGCACATGCTCGTGAAGCGGCGCGCGGTGCCCGCTCTCTCCCACGCGCGGCACCCGCTTGGCGCTCGCTCTTCACCTCTTCTGCCAGCACCCTTCGCTTCCTCCCGGCCCTCTTCCGACTCAAGCTGAAGTATGGAGGCCGCCATCTCCCTAGACGCGGCAAGCCGGCTACACCTGCCTCTTCGCCAGCTCCATCGCCGCCGCCCCTCGCCTCCTTCCCCGCTCCACCGGTGTTGGAGCGTAGCGGACGCGGCCTGCCGGCCTCCTCGCTCAACGCCGATGAGGCCGAGGCCATCGAAGCAGCAACGGCGTGGGCCTTAGGCCAGCCCGGGCTGCTAGATTGGCTGGGCTTCTCAGGTTAGCCCAGCTCGCAAATTGGCCCAGCAGGCCGTGCCTGGGCTGTTGCTTAGGGCTGTGGTCCTAAGAGGCATGGCCCGGGAGGCACAACGTGCCGTACTGGCCTGACCCCATTGGGCCGTGCCTGGCACGGGCCGGCCCATTGGACATCTATAGAAACGACGATGAGAAAATTGGAATTTTGCCCTCATGTTAGGTGGGTTTCGCTCAAATGCCATTAAAGTTGTGGGTTTCGCCAGAATGCCCTTATGAAATGGGCCATTCCCACTATATTGCCATTTCGGGATTTAAGCCAACTTTTAATCTTTTTCACCCCAACTTTTGACCTGCTCTGACCATATTGCCCCTCCTCTATCTCTCTTGTTCTCCTCTCGCTCACAGAGAACAGAGGGCACCGGGCGGGAGTCCAACGCCGGTGTCGGCATCACCGCCCAAGGCCACTCCTCTTCCAGCCCCGCGCCCTTGCCCGAGACCCCGTGCCCCACAGGCCGTACCTCCCACAGGTCGAGACTTGCCGCCCCCAGAGCGAGAGCCTCTCCCTGTCTTGTTCCTCATGGCACAGCAGCCATGGCGGCGCCGGCCATCCTCGATCCCTCCCCCTTCGATCTCCGCCACTACCCGGCACACCTCTTTGACCCAAACCTCCCCTCGCCGCCGGTGACCTCCCGCTTGGTGAATTCGCTGGTGACAACGGCTGCAATGGCCTGGATTTTGACCTGCTCGTAGATTTCTCTATCGACGACTTCCTCCTCCAGTTTCCTGACCACAGGAACGATGGCGATGACTCCAGCGAGGGCTCCACCGCCGGATCCGACACCACCTCGTCCTCCTCGGTATCCTCGGGCACCTTCGTCATGGCCAACACCAGTGCCCATCAGGTGAAGCACGAGGACTCGGACGAGGCAAGGGGCGGCGCCGCCCCGAACTAGAGCCTCAAGCGGAAGCAGGCGAGGGGCCAAGTGCCGTCGATCCGGTGATGGGGAGCTTTCCCCATCTGCATCGAAACTGTGAGCAGGGACGACGCTGGTCGTGGGGCAATGCTCCAGTTGGCTTGATGAAGAACGAGGAGACAAGAGGTAGAGGCAGAGAGCCCAGGGGCAAACGGGAACTTCAGGTCATAATTTTTTCCAAAAAATACTAAATGAATATCAAAACCGTGAAATGGCCCGTCAAAACTGGTCTAGCCGGGTTGCAAACCTAGCCTAGCCAGCTTTATCAGCCGAGGAACAAGGCAAACTCAGCATAGCCGAGTTCTGCAGGTTGACTTTTTTCCCGAAGCTGCAATTTCTTCATCTAAACTCAAAATTGGACGTTCTACACATGTTCTCGATGAGAGGAACGCAATGGTAAAGTCCATTCTGCATTTTGACTACTTTGACAAACCCAACCTAACCTATTTTCTCAAAAAACTCTTGGACAATTTTGTTGTCAACACATAGATATAGATATTTGAATATACTAGTACTAAAGCTCAATTGCCATTCAGATTAATAAAAACTCACATACTCCTGGCCTTCTAATTACAAGTAGGGTGTGTCGGTTTCATGGTTTCAATGCCTGTTTGGCATGAATTTTTCTCTATGTGCTTCTCTAGAAGAGCCATAATTAGAGTGAATAAATTGTAGTTTCTTTCCTGTACATAAAAAACGGTTCTAGCTTTTCTTCTATATAAAAAAACTATTTTTTCTTATGAAGTGTTTGATATGAATCCTCTCCAAACTACTACCAGAGTTAGA
>JAHUYU010000500.1:0-20390 GCA_030439765.1 Tripidium arundinaceum | reverse complement strand
GCGCCAAATGAGGTGTCTAGTGACAGTAATAAGCAACGCCGCTTCTTGAAAGGATTGTATGACGGGCTTCAGTTGTAGCTAATGTCCAATACCTACCCCAACTTCCAGACGCTTGTGAATCGCGCCATTGTGGTGGACAACAAGCGCAAGGAGATGGATGCCAAGAGGAAAAGGCTTCAGGGACAGGCCTCTAGTAGCAACACTCGTCAGCGTACAGGTTTCTAGCAAGGTAATCAGCAGAGGTATCCACCTGGTCAGTGGAATCGTGGTCAGTTCCCTTCTCGCAATCAGTTTCCGCAACATCCCCCGTTTCAGCCGCAGAATGGCAACCAACGCCCTCAGCAGTAGAGTGGGAATCAGTCTCAGCGTCAGGGCCCTTCCAACAACACTCCCATGAAGACTAGTGTTCCTAATACCCCCAACAGGTGTTTCCGATGTGGTAAAGAGGGTCATTTGTCTTACAATTGCCCTGAGAAGCCTAATCAGTAGACCCCCCAGAGGCAGAGTAGTCATCAGAAGCCTGCACTTAACACTAGAAAGGTGAATCACGTGTCTCAAGAAACAGCAGCGGAGGAACCAGAAGTTATGCTTGGTACGTTCGATGTCCATTCCACTCCTGCCACTGTTCTTTTTGATTCTGGAGCATCATATTCTTTCATATCACAAGCATTTGTTAGAACACATAGAATTCATTTGTGTGCCATGAAGAACCCTATATTAGTAAACTCACCTGGTGGAAGCATGCCAGCATCTTATCATTGCCTCCCGATTAGTCTCATTTTAAGGGGGTAGAGTTTAAGGTGAGCCCTATAGTATTGAGAACAGCTGGGATTGACCTCATATTGGGAATGGATTGGATGATGCAACAACAAGCAGTGATTCAGTGCAAGGAGAAATCAGTAGTTCTGACAACACCAAATGGAGATAGAATCAGTGTTGAGGTGATAGTGCAGAAGCAGCAGACTGCTACAGTGAACCAGCTTAATGATGGTGCCAACAAGGAGGACCCGGTTGTGGACGAGTTCCTCGATGTGTTTCTAGATGAATTGCCAGGTATGCCACCTGACCGTGACATTGAATTTATTATTGAATTATTATCTAGAACTGCACCCATAGCTAAGCGTCCATATAGAATGGGGGTAGATGAATTAGAGGAACTTAAGAAGCAAATCAAAGAGTTGCAGGATAAAGGTTTCATTCGTCCTAGTTCTTCACCTTGGGGAGCACCAGTGGTGATACGGGCGGTCTTGTGTGCACGAGCCATCTACAGAGTTTTAGAAGTAGTTAAAATAGAGGCAAAGTTTCATAATAGAATGAGACATAAGAAGCATAAAAGTTTATCAAATAACAAGAGCAAGATGATAAGCATAAAATAACGAGCCATTTATTTTTTCTCTTGTCAGGTAAGTCTAGCTAAGTACAATTGAGTACTCAGGGTTTTATCCCACCCTGTTGCAGGTGAAGTTCTCAGCCTGCTGAAGGTGGTGACTAAGTGCCGGTGGGCTCGGCTGCTCTGTATATGTTTCTCATCTATGCTTTTGTTGGAGGATGTCATTTAAGCTAGCTTTATATTTCAAACTTATGTTATTGTAAGCATTTCAAAGCTATGTCATTTTAACTTATTAGTCTTGAAACTCAGCTTGTATTATTTATTTGTGAACTCTATTGTAATATTATTTCTGCTGCAAACTCCTTGTATGTGATGTGTATTTGCTTAATCTCATACAATCTCATGTTTCATATCAAACCACCAACCACATAAGCATAAGTAATCAAGCACAAGCCAGGATATCAAGGTCCAACTTAAGTTTAATACCATATCAAGAGTACCAAACCAAGGAACCAATCCATCATCTCGATGGATGACACACAAAGCAAACCATAGTATCAAATACATCCCAAATCCAAATGTAAGCCCCGTGTGATAGGGCAGTGAGTAAACCAAAGTATGTGACTCTCTCTCAAACGGCAAGCGACCATGACAATGACTATGAGTCCTTGTTCCATCTCAACTCTAGTCCATATCTAGAAGCATAGAACTTATAGCTTTCGAATAAGAAACTCTGCAGAGGGGTACACATTAACCCCACCAAAGATAAGGGATATCGCCCATAAGACCCGTCGGTACATAAGGGATATCTCGGTGTCTCAACCTTTCACGAATCTAGCCAAGGGTGTCCATGAACGGTTAGATAGGTCCCTGGGTAATGGCATCCCATCTACCCAGTGCCACCTTCACGCCGAATCCATGGATAGACCGGTTGCAACTAGATACTTGGCTTGTCATCTCCATTTATGACAAGTGGTTTGTATGATTATGTTCATGACTAGCTACCACGGATATGTCATAGAACCACCCAATTTATACAAGATCAAGTATGACTACCCCTGCTGATTACCTTGCTAGAAACCTGTACGCTGACGAGTGTTGCTACTAGAGGCCTGTCCCTGAAGCCTTTTCCTCTTGGCATCCATCTCCTTGCGCTTGTTGTCCACCACAATGGCGCGATTCACAAGCGTCTGGAAGTTGGGGTAGGTATTGGACATTAGCTACAACTGAAGCCCGTCATACAATCCTTTCAAGAAGCGGCGTTGCTTATTACTGTCACTAGACACCTCATTTGGCGCATACTATGACAACTGAGCAAACTTGTCACGATACTCAGCTATAGACAATGACCCTTGGGTCAAGTTCCTGAATTCCTCTGCCTTCAACTCTATCATCCCTTCAGGTATATGGTAAGCCCTGAAGCTCTCTCTAAACTCCTGCCAAGTGACTGCGGGAGCATTGGCGGGGCGGCCATACTCATACGATTCCCACCAATCCTGAGCTTCTCCTTGGAGTTGTCCGGAAGCAAATAACACTTTCTGCCGGTCATCACATTGCGCAATGTTAAGCTGCTTCTCCACAGCACGAAGCCAATCATCGCCTTCCAATGGATCAGCGGCATGCGTGAACACTGGGGGACGGCCCTTCAAAAATTCACCACGCTTATCACGCGGTGGTGCTCCAGCATGCGGCTGATTCTGCTGGTTCTGCACCAGTTGTTGCATAAGCTGTGTCTGCACCGCCAACAGTTGCTTAATAGTTGGTGGCGGCGGCGGTGGTGGATTTGGGGGGAACAGCTCCATGACCCCTGCCTCTTCCTCTTCCGGCCATCTGCAATCCAACACAAACGTGCAAACTTTGAGATTTTCAAGTTATCAACCACTTATAAAGAGTAAGAATGCAATCTGAGAATTTTCTGGGCGAGTTTCATCATTATCAATTCGGTAAATCAATCATAACTTGATCTACAGAAGTCCAGTAGAGGCGTTCTTTATATGGTTGGAAAGCTTATGAAGTTATCTACAACTTTTATTTAGATCCCAAGCCCAGATTCTGTCGGTAAGATAATGAAAAGTAGGGCGCAACCAAAACTGTTCCAGATTCCAGACTGTGCAGAAACTTCAACTTGTAACAGTTATATCTCTCGAACCAGATTAAATAAAAAGGTGATTCCAGTGGCATTTGAAAGGTACTTAAGTCTGGTTTCTCTCATAAAAAATTTTATAAATGTTGCACGAACCGTTTTTGAGCCATAGCAGAAACATTACAGACTGCTCCAGAAAGCAGCAAGGACAGAGACAGGAAGTACCAAACCCAACTATTAATTCTTAAAAATGGAACTTGCAGACATGCCTACAAGTCCCAACACTCATAACAAAATCCAACTCACACATAAACATAATGACAAAGCAACTATCACACCAAAATTCAAACAACACGACAGACTCGAAGACTCAACTGACGTTACTAGGAACGTTCTTATTACATAAAGGACTCCTATTCTCTACGGACGTGGTTCATGCTCAAAAGTCTCATAAATCTTGGCCATGCCTTGATTTGCTCTGAGTTCATCAATCATCTCCTGACATCTCTTGATGGTCTTTCCCTGTGCTTTCACCATTTCCTCTAACTGCAGCTTCCTCTCCATCATATCATAGATAAAGTTCACCATCACCCGAGGAAGTGGTTCCAACTGCACTGGGTCCATCATGGCCCATCCAAGGACGGAGTGTGCACGAGGGAAATAACGGTGGACATCATGCTTCATACTATCAAAGCGAAGGTAGCGGAGACCCATACATGCTTCAAAGGCGGCATCTTCAATGCTAGCTTCCATAGTAGCTCGACGACCCGTGTGAGAATACATCCTATCCAGCTGGTACGCCCCTTTTTCCTCATCCTTAGGAAAAATACTTGCTCTTGACTTCTATTAAGTGTCTTCCAGTGGGTGCGTATACTCCCAGCAGACATACTCCACAGCTGGGTGCCAATCAGCGAAGTAGGCAGCGAGCATCCCCACCAGTCGATGGTGCGAGACAGAGTCTCCCCCAGCCTTGTGGTAGATCCTCACAGTCCACCCCATTGGAGGAGGTGGCACAACATCAGCAGCTTCATCGTGTGGTGGAGACGGGGGTTGCTCTCCTCCATTAGCTTCCTCCTCTTCATCATCTTCAATCACAATGATCTCAGGATCTTCTTCAGGCTCGGGTTCCTCCTGGGAAGGTGCTGGCGCTTGGATTGGTGCTTCAGGGGCCTGCTCCTGTTCCTGGGGTGCTTCCTCTTGCGGCTCCTCCGGTGCAAGCAAGGCACGAGGTGGGTAGTGGCCTCCAGTGGTGATACGGGCGGTCTTGTGTGCACGAGCCATCTACAGAGTTTTAGAAGTAGTTAAAATAGAGGCAAAGTTTCATAATAGAATGAGACATAAGAAGCATAAAAGTTTATCAAATAACAAGAGCAAGATGATAAGCATAAAATAACGAGCCATTTATTTTTTCTCTTGTCAGGTAAGTCTAGCTAAGTACAATTGAGTACTCAGGGTTTTATCCCACCCTGTTGCAGGTGAAGTTCTCAGCCTGCTGAAGGTGGTGACTAAGTGCCGGTGGGCTCGGCTGCTCTGTATATGTTTCTCATCTATGCTTTTGTTGGAGGATGTCATTTAAGCTAGCTTTATATTTCAAACTTATGTTATTGTAAGCATTTCAAAGCTATGTCATTTTAACTTATTAGTCTTGAAACTCAGCTTGTATTATTTATTTGTGAACTCTATTGTAATATTATTTCTGCTGCAAACTCCTTGTATGTGATGTGTATTTGCTTAATCGAGTACGATCTTGGTTGTGATGTGGCTTATTCGAGGTCCTTCGTGACACTTGATGGACTACCAGGTTTATAAAAGTGACGGTATGCGCATGCCAACGTTCTTAGCAGGGGTAGTCATACTTGATCTTGTATAAATTGGGTGGTTCTATGACATATCCGTGGTAGCTAGTCATGAACATAATCATACAAACCACTTGTCATAAATGGAGATGACAAGCCAAGTATCTAGTTGCAACCGGTCTATCCATGGATTCGGCGTGAAGGTGGCACTGGGTAGATGGGATGCCATTACCCAGGGACCTATCTAACCGTTCATGGACACCCTTGGCTAGATTCGTGAAAGGTTGAGACACCGAGATATCCCTTATGTACCGACGGGTCTTATGGGCGATATCCCTTATCTTTGGTGGGGTTAATGTGTACCCCTCTGCAGAGTTTCTTATTCGAAAGCTATAAGTTCTATGCTTCTAGATATGGACTAGAGTTGAGATGGAACAAGGACTCATAGTCATTGTCATGGTCGCTTGCCGTTTGAGAGAGAGTCACATACTTTGGTTTACTCACTGCCCTATCACACGGGGCTTACATTTGGATTTGGGATGTATTTGATACTATGGTTTGCTTTGTGTGTCATCCATCGAGATGATGGATTGGTTCCTTGGTTTGGTACTCTTGATATGGTATTAAACTTAAGTTGGACCTTGATATCCTGGCTTGTGCTTGATTACTTATGCTTATGTGGTTGGTGGTTTGATATGAAACATGAGATTGTATGAGATTAAGCAAATACACATCACATACAAGGAGTTTGCAGCAGAAATAATATTACAATAGAGTTCACAAATAAATAATACAAGCTGAGTTTCAAGACTAATAAGTTAAAATGACATAGCTTTGAAATGCTTACAATAACATAAGTTTGAAATATAAAGCTAGCTTAAATGACATCCTCCAACAAAAGCATAGATGAGAAACATATACAGAGCAGCCGAGCCCACCGGCACTTAGTCACCACCTTCAGCAGGCTGAGAACTTCACCTGCAACAGGGTGGGATAAAACCCTGAGTACTCAATTGTACTTAGCTAGACTTACCTGACAAGAGAAAAAATAAATGGCTCGTTATTTTATGCTTATCATCTTGCTCTTGTTATTTGATAAACTTTTATGCTTCTTATGTCTCATTCTATTATGAAACTTTGCCTCTATTTTAACTACTTCTAAAACTCTGTAGATGGCTCGTGCACACAAGACCGCCCGTATCACCACTGGAGGCCACTACCCACCTCGTGCCTTGCTTGCACCGGAGGAGCCGCAAGAGGAAGCACCCCAGGAACAGGAGCAGGCCCCTGAAGCACCAATCCAAGCGCCAGCACCTTCCCAGGAGGAACCCGAGCCTGAAGAAGATCCTGAGATCATTGTGATTGAAGATGATGAAGAGGAGGAAGCTAATGGAGGAGAGCAACCCCCGTCTCCACCACACGATGAAGCTGCTGATGTTGTGCCACCTCCTCCAATGGGGTGGACTGTGAGGATCTACCACAAGGCTGGGGGAGACTCTGTCTCGCACCATCGACTGGTGGGGATGCTCGCTGCCTACTTCGCTGATTGGCACCCAGCTGTGGAGTATGTCTGCTGGGAGTATACGCACCCACTGGAAGACACTTAATAGAAGTCAAGAGCAAGTATTTTTCCTAAGGATGAGGAAAAAGGGGCGTACCAGCTGGATAGGATGTATTCTCACACGGGTCGTCGAGCTACTATGGAAGCTAGCATTGAAGATGCCGCCTTTGAAGCATGTATGGGTCTCCGCTACCTTCGCTTTGATAGTATGAAGCATGATGTCCACCGTTATTTCCCTCGTGCACACTCCGTCCTTGGATGGGCCATGATGGACCCAGTGCAGTTGGAACCACTTCCTCGGGTGATGGTGAACTTTATCTATGATATGATGGAGAGGAAGCTGCAGTTAGAGGAAATGGTGAAAGCACAGGGAAAGACCATCAAGAGATGTCAGGAGATGATTGATGAACTCAGAGCAAATCAAGGCATGGCCAAGATTTATGAGACTTTTGAGCATGAACCACGTCCGTAGAGAATAGGAGTCCTTTATGTAATAAGAACGTTCCTAGTAACGTCAGTTGAGTCTTCGAGTCTGTCGTGTTGTTTGAATTTTGGTGTGATAGTTGCTTTGTCATTATGTTTATGTGTGAGTTGGATTTTGTTATGAGTGTTGGGACTTGTAGGCATGTCTGCAAGTTCCATTTTTAAGAATTAATAGTTGGGTTTGGTACTTCCTGTCTCTGTCCTTGCTGCTTTCTGGAGCAGTCTGTAATGTTTCTGCTATGGCTCAAAAACGGTTCGTGCAACATTTATAAAATTTTTTATGAGAGAAACCAGACTTAAGTACCTTTCAAATGCCACTGGAATCACCTTTTTATTTAATCTGGTTCGAGAGATATAACTGTTACAAGTTGAAGTTTCTGCACAGTCTGGAATCTGGAACAGTTTTGGTTGCGCCCTACTTTTCATTATCTTACCGACAGAATCTGGGCTTGGGATCTAAATAAAAGTTGTAGATAACTTCATAAGCTTTCCAACCATATAAAGAACGCCTCTACTGGACTTCTGTAGATCAAGTTATGATTGATTTACCGAATTGATAATGATGAAACTCGCCCAGAAAATTCTCAGATTGCATTCTTACTCTTTATAAGTGGTTGATAACTTGAAAATCTCAAAGTTTGCACGTTTGTGTTGGATTGCAGATGGCCGGAAGAGGAAGAGGCAGGGGTCATGGAGCTGTTCCCCCAAATCCACCACCGCCGCCGCCACCAACTATTAAGCAACTGTTGGCGGTGCAGACACAGCTTATGCAACAACTGGTGCAGAACCAGCAGAATCAGCCGCATGCTGGAGCACCACCGCGTGATAAGCGTGGTGAATTTTTGAAGGGCCGTCCCCCAGTGTTCACGCATGCCGCTGATCCATTGGAAGGCGATGATTGGCTTCGTGCTGTGGAGAAGCAGCTTAACATTGCGCAATGTGATGACCGGCAGAAAGTGTTATTTGCTTCCGGACAACTCCAAGGAGAAGCTCAGGATTGGTGGGAATCGTATGAGTATGGCCGCCCCGCCAATGCTCCCGCAGTCACTTGGCAGGAGTTTAGAGAGAGCTTCAGGGCTTACCATATACCTGAAGGGATGATAGAGTTGAAGGCAGAGGAATTCAGGAACTTGACCCAAGGGTCATTGTCTATAGCTGAGTATCGTGACAAGTTTGCTCAGTTGTCATAGTATGCGCCAAATGAGGTGTCTAGTGACAGTAATAAGCAACGCCGCTTCTTGAAAGGATTGTATGACGGGCTTCAGTTGTAGCTAATGTCCAATACCTACCCCAACTTCCAGACGCTTGTGAATCGCGCCATTGTGGTGGACAACAAGCGCAAGGAGATGGATGCCAAGAGGAAAAGGCTTCAGGGACAGGCCTCTAGTAGCAACACTCGTCAGCGTACAGGTTTCTAGCAAGGTAATCAGCAGGGGTAGTCATACTTGATCTTGTATAAATTGGGTGGTTCTATGACATATCCGTGGTAGCTAGTCATGAACATAATCATACAAACCACTTGTCATAAATGGAGATGACAAGCCAAGTATCTAGTTGCAACCGGTCTATCCATGGATTCGGCGTGAAGGTGGCACTGGGTAGATGGGATGCCATTACCCAGGGACCTATCTAACCGTTCATGGACACCCTTGGCTAGATTCGTGAAAGGTTGAGACACCGAGATATCCCTTATGTACCGACGGGTCTTATGGGCGATATCCCTTATCTTTGGTGGGGTTAATGTGTACCCCTCTGCAGAGTTTCTTATTCGAAAGCTATAAGTTCTATGCTTCTAGATATGGACTAGAGTTGAGATGGAACAAGGACTCATAGTCATTGTCATGGTCGCTTGCCGTTTGAGAGAGAGTCACATACTTTGGTTTACTCACTGCCCTATCACACGGGGCTTACATTTGGATTTGGGATGTATTTGATACTATGGTTTGCTTTGTGTGTCATCCATCGAGATGATGGATTGGTTCCTTGGTTTGGTACTCTTGATATGGTATTAAACTTAAGTTGGACCTTGATATCCTGGCTTGTGCTTGATTACTTATGCTTATGTGGTTGGTGGTTTGATATGAAACATGAGATTGTATGAGATTAAGCAAATACACATCACATACAAGGAGTTTGCAGCAGAAATAATATTACAATAGAGTTCACAAATAAATAATACAAGCTGAGTTTCAAGACTAATAAGTTAAAATGACATAGCTTTGAAATGCTTACAATAACATAAGTTTGAAATATAAAGCTAGCTTAAATGACATCCTCCAACAAAAGCATAGATGAGAAACATATACAGAGCAGCCGAGCCCACCGGCACTTAGTCACCACCTTCAGCAGGCTGAGAACTTCACCTGCAACAGGGTGGGATAAAACCCTGAGTACTCAATTGTACTTAGCTAGACTTACCTGACAAGAGAAAAAATAAATGGCTCGTTATTTTATGCTTATCATCTTGCTCTTGTTATTTGATAAACTTTTATGCTTCTTATGTCTCATTCTATTATGAAACTTTGCCTCTATTTTAACTACTTCTAAAACTCTGTAGATGGCTCGTGCACACAAGACCGCCCGTATCACCACTGGTGCTCCCCAAGGTGAAGAACTAGGACGAATGAAACCTTTATCCTGCAACTCTTTGATTTGCTTCTTAAGTTCCTCTAATTCATCTACCCCCATTCTATATGGACGCTTAGCTATGGGTGCAGTTCTAGATAATAATTCAATAATAAATTCAATGTCACGGTCAGGTGGCATACCTGGCAATTCATCTAGAAACACATCGAGGAACTCGTCCACAACCGGGTCCTCCTTGTTGGCACCATCATTAAGCTGGTTCACTGTAGCAGTCTGCTGCTTCTGCACTATCACCTCAACACTGATTCTATCTCCATTTGGTGTTGTCAGAACTACTGATTTCTCCTTGCACTGAATCACTGCTTGTTGTTGCATCATCCAATCCATTCCCAATATGAGGTCAATCCCAGCTGTTCTCAATACTATAGGGCTCACCTTAAACTCTACCCCCTTAAAATGAGACTAATCGGGAGGCAATGATAAGATGCTGGCATGCTTCCACCAGGTGAGTTTACTAATATAGGGTTCTTCATGGCACACAAATGAATTCTATGTGTTCTAACAAATGCTTGTGATATGAAAGAATATGATGCTCCAGAATCAAAAAGAACAGTGGCAGGAGTGGAATGGACATCGAACGTACCAAGCATAACTTCTGGTTCCTCCGCTGCTGTTTCTTGAGACACGTGATTCACCTTTCTAGTGTTAAGTGCAGGCTTCTGATGACTACTCTGCCTCTGGGGGGTCTACTGATTAGGCTTCTCAGGGCAATTGTAAGACAAATGACCCTCTTTACCACATCGGAAACACCTGTTGGGGGTATTAGGAACACTAGTCTTCATGGGAGTGTTGTTGGAAGGGCCCTGACGCTGAGACTGATTCCCACTCTACTGCTGAGGGCGTTGGTTGCCATTCTGCGGCTGAAACGGGGGATGTTGCGGAAACTGATTGCGAGAAGGGAACTGACCACGATTCCACTGACCAGGTGGATACCTCTGCTGATTACCTTGCTAGAAACCTGTACGCTGACGAGTGTTGCTACTAGAGGCCTGTCCCTGAAGCCTTTTCCTCTTGGCATCCATCTCCTTGCGCTTGTTGTCCACCACAATGGCGCGATTCACAAGCGTCTGGAAGTTGGGGTAGGTATTGGACATTAGCTACAACTGAAGCCCGTCATACAATCCTTTCAAGAAGCGGCGTTGCTTATTACTGTCACTAGACACCTCATTTGGCGCATACTATGACAACTGAGCAAACTTGTCACGATACTCAGCTATAGACAATGACCCTTGGGTCAAGTTCCTGAATTCCTCTGCCTTCAACTCTATCATCCCTTCAGGTATATGGTAAGCCCTGAAGCTCTCTCTAAACTCCTGCCAAGTGACTGCGGGAGCATTGGCGGGGCGGCCATACTCATACGATTCCCACCAATCCTGAGCTTCTCCTTGGAGTTGTCCGGAAGCAAATAACACTTTCTGCCGGTCATCACATTGCGCAATGTTAAGCTGCTTCTCCACAGCACGAAGCCAATCATCGCCTTCCAATGGATCAGCGGCATGCGTGAACACTGGGGGACGGCCCTTCAAAAATTCACCACGCTTATCACGCGGTGGTGCTCCAGCATGCGGCTGATTCTGCTGGTTCTGCACCAGTTGTTGCATAAGCTGTGTCTGCACCGCCAACAGTTGCTTAATAGTTGGTGGCGGCGGCGGTGGTGGATTTGGGGGAACAGCTCCATGACCCCTGCCTCTTCCTCTTCCGGCCATCTGCAATCCAACACAAACGTGCAAACTTTGAGATTTTCAAGTTATCAACCACTTATAAAGAGTAAGAATGCAATCTGAGAATTTTCTGGGCGAGTTTCATCATTATCAATTCGGTAAATCAATCATAACTTGATCTACAGAAGTCCAGTAGAGGCGTTCTTTATATGGTTGGAAAGCTTATGAAGTTATCTACAACTTTTATTTAGATCCCAAGCCCAGATTCTGTCGGTAAGATAATGAAAAGTAGGGCGCAACCAAAACTGTTCCAGATTCCAGACTGTGCAGAAACTTCAACTTGTAACAGTTATATCTCTCGAACCAGATTAAATAAAAAGGTGATTCCAGTGGCATTTGAAAGGTACTTAAGTCTGGTTTCTCTCATAAAAAATTTTATAAATGTTGCACGAACCGTTTTTGAGCCATAGCAGAAACATTACAGACTGCTCCAGAAAGCAGCAAGGACAGAGACAGGAAGTACCAAACCCAACTATTAATTCTTAAAAATGGAACTTGCAGACATGCCTACAAGTCCCAACACTCATAACAAAATCCAACTCACACATAAACATAATGACAAAGCAACTATCACACCAAAATTCAAACAACACGACAGACTCGAAGACTCAACTGACGTTACTAGGAACGTTCTTATTACATAAAGGACTCCTATTCTCTACGGACGTGGTTCATGCTCAAAAGTCTCATAAATCTTGGCCATGCCTTGATTTGCTCTGAGTTCATCAATCATCTCCTGACATCTCTTGATGGTCTTTCCCTGTGCTTTCACCATTTCCTCTAACTGCAGCTTCCTCTCCATCATATCATAGATAAAGTTCACCATCACCCGAGGAAGTGGTTCCAACTGCACTGGGTCCATCATGGCCCATCCAAGGACGGAGTGTGCACGAGGGAAATAACGGTGGACATCATGCTTCATACTATCAAAGCGAAGGTAGCGGAGACCCATACATGCTTCAAAGGCGGCATCTTCAATGCTAGCTTCCATAGTAGCTCGACGACCCGTGTGAGAATACATCCTATCCAGCTGGTACGCCCCTTTTTCCTCATCCTTAGGAAAAATACTTGCTCTTGACTTCTATTAAGTGTCTTCCAGTGGGTGCGTATACTCCCAGCAGACATACTCCACAGCTGGGTGCCAATCAGCGAAGTAGGCAGCGAGCATCCCCACCAGTCGATGGTGCGAGACAGAGTCTCCCCCAGCCTTGTGGTAGATCCTCACAGTCCACCCCATTGGAGGAGGTGGCACAACATCAGCAGCTTCATCGTGTGGTGGAGACGGGGGTTGCTCTCCTCCATTAGCTTCCTCCTCTTCATCATCTTCAATCACAATGATCTCAGGATCTTCTTCAGGCTCGGGTTCCTCCTGGGAAGGTGCTGGCGCTTGGATTGGTGCTTCAGGGGCCTGCTCCTGTTCCTGGGGTGCTTCCTCTTGCGGCTCCTCCGGTGCAAGCAAGGCACGAGGTGGGTAGTGGCCTCCAGTGGTGATACGGGCGGTCTTGTGTGCACGAGCCATCTACAGAGTTTTAGAAGTAGTTAAAATAGAGGCAAAGTTTCATAATAGAATGAGACATAAGAAGCATAAAAGTTTATCAAATAACAAGAGCAAGATGATAAGCATAAAATAACGAGCCATTTATTTTTTCTCTTGTCAGGTAAGTCTAGCTAAGTACAATTGAGTACTCAGGGTTTTATCCCACCCTGTTGCAGGTGAAGTTCTCAGCCTGCTGAAGGTGGTGACTAAGTGCCGGTGGGCTCGGCTGCTCTGTATATGTTTCTCATCTATGCTTTTGTTGGAGGATGTCATTTAAGCTAGCTTTATATTTCAAACTTATGTTATTGTAAGCATTTCAAAGCTATGTCATTTTAACTTATTAGTCTTGAAACTCAGCTTGTATTATTTATTTGTGAACTCTATTGTAATATTATTTCTGCTGCAAACTCCTTGTATGTGATGTGTATTTGCTTAATCGAGTACGATCTTGGTTGTGATGTGGCTTATTCGAGGTCCTTCGTGACACTTGATGGACTACCAGGTTTATAAAAGTGACGGTATGCGCATGCCAACGTTCTTAGCAGGGGTAGTCATACTTGATCTTGTATAAATTGGGTGGTTCTATGACATATCCGTGGTAGCTAGTCATGAACATAATCATACAAACCACTTGTCATAAATGGAGATGACAAGCCAAGTATCTAGTTGCAACCGGTCTATCCATGGATTCGGCGTGAAGGTGGCACTGGGTAGATGGGATGCCATTACCCAGGGACCTATCTAACCGTTCATGGACACCCTTGGCTAGATTCGTGAAAGGTTGAGACACCGAGATATCCCTTATGTACCGACGGGTCTTATGGGCGATATCCCTTATCTTTGGTGGGGTTAATGTGTACCCCTCTGCAGAGTTTCTTATTCGAAAGCTATAAGTTCTATGCTTCTAGATATGGACTAGAGTTGAGATGGAACAAGGACTCATAGTCATTGTCATGGTCGCTTGCCGTTTGAGAGAGAGTCACATACTTTGGTTTACTCACTGCCCTATCACACGGGGCTTACATTTGGATTTGGGATGTATTTGATACTATGGTTTGCTTTGTGTGTCATCCATCGAGATGATGGATTGGTTCCTTGGTTTGGTACTCTTGATATGGTATTAAACTTAAGTTGGACCTTGATATCCTGGCTTGTGCTTGATTACTTATGCTTATGTGGTTGGTGGTTTGATATGAAACATGAGATTGTATGAGATGGCATTGACTTGTATAAGATATGTGATTGAGATGTATATGCACATATGTCTATTTGTGATTGTGAGGTAAGGCCAAGAAACAAAGGAGACTCTGCCAAATTTTTCCGGCGAAAAAGGAGAGATAAGAGTTGCACTTTGTGGCCTAAGAGGTTGAGAAGTTGGGGAGCTAGATAAGAGTTTTAGAAACACTCTTTTGACTCTCATAGAATAACATGCTTAGTACATAGGGCGTCTCACTTAATTTTACAACTCCTCACTTAGGTGATCTCCTATTATCCCGTTCGATAACCCCCATTTGGTTATTGTCAAATTGTTAAGTCACTACTCTTAGAAAACATATTTCAAGAAATTTGGAAGCTTCACAAAGTAGTCATGATAAAAGGAGAGGCTAGAGCATGCTAGAGAGAAGGACTAAAGTAACTTATACTCTTTATCCTAAAGCATAGAAGATTCAGGTTAGGATTTTAGACGCACAATGACTGAGTTGAGCAATGCTTGATAAGAGGACCTCATGTGTAAGTCAACCACCGCTCTGATACCCGCTGTGAGTAAACCAAAGTATGTGACTCTCTCTCAAACGGCAAGCGACCATGACAATGACTATGAGTCCTTGTTCCATCTCAACTCTAGTCCATATCTAGAAGCATAGAACTTATAGCTTTCGAATAAGAAACTCTGCAGAGGGGTACACATTAACCCCACCAAAGATAAGGGATATCGCCCATAAGACCCGTCGGTACATAAGGGATATCTCGGTGTCTCAACCTTTCACGAATCTAGCCAAGGGTGTCCATGAACGGTTAGATAGGTCCCTGGGTAATGGCATCCCATCTACCCAGTGCCACCTTCACGCCGAATCCATGGATAGACCGGTTGCAACTAGATACTTGGCTTGTCATCTCCATTTATGACAAGTGGTTTGTATGATTATGTTCATGACTAGCTACCACGGATATGTCATAGAACCACCCAATTTATACAAGATCAAGTATGACTACCCCTGCTAAGAACGTTGGCATGCGCATACCGTCACTTTTATAAACCTGGTAGTCCATCAAGTGTCACGAAGGACCTCGAATAAGCCACATCACAACCAAGATCGTACTCGATTAAGCAAATACACATCACATACAAGGAGTTTGCAGCAGAAATAATATTACAATAGAGTTCACAAATAAATAATACAAGCTGAGTTTCAAGACTAATAAGTTAAAATGACATAGCTTTGAAATGCTTACAATAACATAAGTTTGAAATATAAAGCTAGCTTAAATGACATCCTCCAACAAAAGCATAGATGAGAAACATATACAGAGCAGCCGAGCCCACCGGCACTTAGTCACCACCTTCAGCAGGCTGAGAACTTCACCTGCAACAGGGTGGGATAAAACCCTGAGTACTCAATTGTACTTAGCTAGACTTACCTGACAAGAGAAAAAATAAATGGCTCGTTATTTTATGCTTATCATCTTGCTCTTGTTATTTGATAAACTTTTATGCTTCTTATGTCTCATTCTATTATGAAACTTTGCCTCTATTTTAACTACTTCTAAAACTCTGTAGATGGCTCGTGCACACAAGACCGCCCGTATCACCACTGGAGGCCACTACCCACCTCGTGCCTTGCTTGCACCGGAGGAGCCGCAAGAGGAAGCACCCCAGGAACAGGAGCAGGCCCCTGAAGCACCAATCCAAGCGCCAGCACCTTCCCAGGAGGAACCCGAGCCTGAAGAAGATCCTGAGATCATTGTGATTGAAGATGATGAAGAGGAGGAAGCTAATGGAGGAGAGCAACCCCCGTCTCCACCACACGATGAAGCTGCTGATGTTGTGCCACCTCCTCCAATGGGGTGGACTGTGAGGATCTACCACAAGGCTGGGGGAGACTCTGTCTCGCACCATCGACTGGTGGGGATGCTCGCTGCCTACTTCGCTGATTGGCACCCAGCTGTGGAGTATGTCTGCTGGGAGTATACGCACCCACTGGAAGACACTTAATAGAAGTCAAGAGCAAGTATTTTTCCTAAGGATGAGGAAAAAGGGGCGTACCAGCTGGATAGGATGTATTCTCACACGGGTCGTCGAGCTACTATGGAAGCTAGCATTGAAGATGCCGCCTTTGAAGCATGTATGGGTCTCCGCTACCTTCGCTTTGATAGTATGAAGCATGATGTCCACCGTTATTTCCCTCGTGCACACTCCGTCCTTGGATGGGCCATGATGGACCCAGTGCAGTTGGAACCACTTCCTCGGGTGATGGTGAACTTTATCTATGATATGATGGAGAGGAAGCTGCAGTTAGAGGAAATGGTGAAAGCACAGGGAAAGACCATCAAGAGATGTCAGGAGATGATTGATGAACTCAGAGCAAATCAAGGCATGGCCAAGATTTATGAGACTTTTGAGCATGAACCACGTCCGTAGAGAATAGGAGTCCTTTATGTAATAAGAACGTTCCTAGTAACGTCAGTTGAGTCTTCGAGTCTGTCGTGTTGTTTGAATTTTGGTGTGATAGTTGCTTTGTCATTATGTTTATGTGTGAGTTGGATTTTGTTATGAGTGTTGGGACTTGTAGGCATGTCTGCAAGTTCCATTTTTAAGAATTAATAGTTGGGTTTGGTACTTCCTGTCTCTGTCCTTGCTGCTTTCTGGAGCAGTCTGTAATGTTTCTGCTATGGCTCAAAAACGGTTCGTGCAACATTTATAAAATTTTTTATGAGAGAAACCAGACTTAAGTACCTTTCAAATGCCACTGGAATCACCTTTTTATTTAATCTGGTTCGAGAGATATAACTGTTACAAGTTGAAGTTTCTGCACAGTCTGGAATCTGGAACAGTTTTGGTTGCGCCCTACTTTTCATTATCTTACCGACAGAATCTGGGCTTGGGATCTAAATAAAAGTTGTAGATAACTTCATAAGCTTTCCAACCATATAAAGAACGCCTCTACTGGACTTCTGTAGATCAAGTTATGATTGATTTACCGAATTGATAATGATGAAACTCGCCCAGAAAATTCTCAGATTGCATTCTTACTCTTTATAAGTGGTTGATAACTTGAAAATCTCAAAGTTTGCACGTTTGTGTTGGATTGCAGATGGCCGGAAGAGGAAGAGGCAGGGGTCATGGAGCTGTTCCCCCAAATCCACCACCGCCGCCGCCACCAACTATTAAGCAACTGTTGGCGGTGCAGACACAGCTTATGCAACAACTGGTGCAGAACCAGCAGAATCAGCCGCATGCTGGAGCACCACCGCGTGATAAGCGTGGTGAATTTTTGAAGGGCCGTCCCCCAGTGTTCACGCATGCCGCTGATCCATTGGAAGGCGATGATTGGCTTCGTGCTGTGGAGAAGCAGCTTAACATTGCGCAATGTGATGACCGGCAGAAAGTGTTATTTGCTTCCGGACAACTCCAAGGAGAAGCTCAGGATTGGTGGGAATCGTATGAGTATGGCCGCCCCGCCAATGCTCCCGCAGTCACTTGGCAGGAGTTTAGAGAGAGCTTCAGGGCTTACCATATACCTGAAGGGATGATAGAGTTGAAGGCAGAGGAATTCAGGAACTTGACCCAAGGGTCATTGTCTATAGCTGAGTATCGTGACAAGTTTGCTCAGTTGTCATAGTATGCGCCAAATGAGGTGTCTAGTGACAGTAATAAGCAACGCCGCTTCTTGAAAGGATTGTATGACGGGCTTCAGTTGTAGCTAATGTCCAATACCTACCCCAACTTCCAGACGCTTGTGAATCGCGCCATTGTGGTGGACAACAAGCGCAAGGAGATGGATGCCAAGAGGAAAAGGCTTCAGGGACAGGCCTCTAGTAGCAACACTCGTCAGCGTACAGGTTTCTAGCAAGGTAATCAGCAGAGGTATCCACCTGGTCAGTGGAATCGTGGTCAGTTCCCTTCTCGCAATCAGTTTCCGCAACATCCCCCGTTTCAGCCGCAGAATGGCAACCAACGCCCTCAGCAGTAGAGTGGGAATCAGTCTCAGCGTCAGGGCCCTTCCAACAACACTCCCATGAAGACTAGTGTTCCTAATACCCCCAACAGGTGTTTCCGATGTGGTAAAGAGGGTCATTTGTCTTACAATTGCCCTGAGAAGCCTAATCAGTAGACCCCCCAGAGGCAGAGAGTAGTCATCAGAAGCCTGCACTTAACACTAGAAAGGTGAATCACGTGTCTCAAGAAACAGCAGCGGAGGAACCAGAAGTTATGCTTGGTACGTTCGATGTCCATTCCACTCCTGCCACTGTTCTTTTTGATTCTGGAGCATCATATTCTTTCATATCACAAGCATTTGTTAGAACACATAGAATTCATTTGTGTGCCATGAAGAACCCTATATTAGTAAACTCACCTGGTGGAAGCATGCCAGCATCTTATCATTGCCTCCCGATTAGTCTCATTTTAAGGGGGTAGAGTTTAAGGTGAGCCCTATAGTATTGAGAACAGCTGGGATTGACCTCATATTGGGAATGGATTGGATGATGCAACAACAAGCAGTGATTCAGTGCAAGGAGAAATCAGTAGTTCTGACAACACCAAATGGAGATAGAATCAGTGTTGAGGTGATAGTGCAGAAGCAGCAGACTGCTACAGTGAACCAGCTTAATGATGGTGCCAACAAGGAGGACCCGGTTGTGGACGAGTTCCTCGATGTGTTTCTAGATGAATTGCCAGGTATGCCACCTGACCGTGACATTGAATTTATTATTGAATTATTATCTAGAACTGCACCCATAGCTAAGCGTCCATATAGAATGGGGGTAGATGAATTAGAGGAACTTAAGAAGCAAATCAAAGAGTTGCAGGATAAAGGTTTCATTCGTCCTAGTTCTTCACCTTGGGGAGCACCAGTGATTTTTGTAGACAAGAAAGATGGCACCCAGAGGATGTGTGTAGATTATCGGTCTCTCAATGAGGTTACTATCAAGAATAAGTACCCGTTGCCAAGAATCGATGACTTGTTTGATCAGTTGAGAGGTGCTTGTGTATTCTCCAAGATTGATCTTCGTTCTGGTTATCACCAATTGAAGATTCGTGCTAGTGATATACCAAAGACAGCCTTTACCACATGGTATGGTTTATATGAGTATACAGTGATGTCTTTTGGTTTGACTCATGCCCCTGCATACTTTATGTACTTGATGAATAAGGTGTTTATGGAATATCTGGACAAGTTTGTAGTGGTATTCATTGATGATATCCTAGTATTCTCCAAGACTGAGGAAGAACATGCTGAACATTTGAGGTTGGTCTTGCAGAAGCTCAGAGAACACAAGCTATATGCCAAGCAGAGCAAATGTGAGTTTTGGTTGAAGGAAGTTTCCTTTCTTGGCCATGTTGTTTCGAATGGAGGAATATTAGTGGATCCTAGCAAAGTGAGGGATGTGTTGAACTGGAAGACATCACTGTATACTCATATAAACCATACCATGTGGTAAAGGCTGTCTTTGGTATATCACTAGCACGAATCTTCAATTGGTGATAACCAGAACGAAGATCAATCTTGGAGAATACACAAGCACCTCTCAACTGATCAAACAAGTCATCGATTCTTGGCAACGGGTACTTATTCTTGATAGTAACCTCATTGAGAGACCGATAATCTACACACATCCTCTGGGTGCCATCTTTCTTGTCTACAAAAATCACTGGTGCTCCCCAAGGTGAAGAACTAGGACGAATGAAACCTTTATCCTGCAACTCTTTGATTTGCTTCTTAAGTTCCTCTAATTCATCTACCCCCATTCTATATGGACGCTTAGCTATGGGTGCAGTTCTAGATAATAATTCAATAATAAATTCAATGTCACGGTCAGGTGGCATACCTGGCAATTCATCTAGAAACACATCGAGGAACTCGTCCACAACCGGGTCCTCCTTGTTGGCACCATCATTAAGCTGGTTCACTGTAGCAGTCTGCTGCTTCTGCACTATCACCTCAACACTGATTCTATCTCCATTTGGTGTTGTCAGAACTACTGATTTCTCCTTGCACTGAATCACTGCTT
>JAHUYU010000366.1:0-21622 GCA_030439765.1 Tripidium arundinaceum | reverse complement strand
TGATAAAGTGTCGAGAAATGTCATGTGGTGGGCCTTGGAAAAGCACAAGGTCCCGACTAAGTACATTACCCTCATCAAGGATATGTACATGGATGCGATGACGTTTGTCCGCACAAGTGATGGCGACACTAGTGACTTTCCAATTAAAATAGGACTACATCAGGGGTCAGCACTGAGCCCTTATTTATTTGCCTTGGTGATGGATGAGGTCACAAGGGACATACAAGGTGATATCCCTTGGTGTATGCTCTTTGCTGATGATGTGGTGCTCATTGATGAGAGTAGGGCGGGGGTTAATAGGAAGTTAGAGCTGTGGAGGCACACGTTAGAGTCGAAAGGTTTCAGACTTAGTAGAACCAAGACCGAGTACATGAGGTGCGATTTCAGCGCGACTAGGCATGAGGACGGAGATGTTAGCCTCGAGGGGCAAGTGGTGACCAAGAAGGAGACTTTTCGGTATTTAGGATCGATGCTACAAAAGGATGGCGACATTGATGAAGACGTTAGGCATAGAATTTCAGCTGGTTGGATGAAATGGCGCCAAGCTTCTGGCGTCCTTTGTGACAAGAGGGTGCCACAAAAGCTAAAGGGTAAGTTCTATAGGACGGCGATTCGTCCGGCGATGTTATACGGTGCTGAATGTTGGCCCACAAAAAGGCGGCATGTCCAGCAACTGAGCGTAGCAGAAATGCGTATGTTGCGTTGGTTCTGTGGGCACACAAGAAGGGATAGAGTTCGAAACGAAGATATTCGGGATAGGGTCGGGGTGGCACCAATTGAGGAGAAACTGATTCAGCATCGGTTGAGATGGTTTGGACATGTCCAACGGAGGCCTCTTGAGGCGCCGGTGCGTAGTGGGGTGCTAGTGCCGATCGATAATGTAAAGAGAGGTAGAGGCCGACCTAAACTCACTTGGGACGAGTCGGTTAAGAGAGACCTTAAGGAGTGGAATATCTCCAAGGAATTAGCTATGGATAGGAGCGCTTGGAGACTAGCAATTAACGTGCCAGAACCGTGACCTTTGTCTCTTTTTCTGTTTCCCCCTAACTCTTCCTTCTGTCTCGTACCTTTTATTTTGTGTTTCTCTTTTTCTTGTTTCTTTTGGGTTTCAGCTCTAGCCTACCCCAACTTGCTTGGGATAAAAGGCTATTGTTGTTGTTGTTGTTGTTGTTGTTGCCACATTAATGATCACCTCTACAAATTGATTTCTAAGGACAATTGGGAGTACCAACTGTCTTTATAAATCATTGCATACCTGCCTCTAAAATCTGTTAGCCCTTGGGGGCTTGAGCGAGAGGTTGCTACAACTGACTTAAAAAATCGGGTCTGAACGTGTTACTACAAATTGGATATACAGTAGTGCGCACCGTACCTGTGTTCTCTGCTGCAAAACAACACTAGCTAGTGTGCACTAGGCTATGGTACGCGGTGAATCTGATGTTTGAGCATAGGACAGGAGACATGTCAAGTCCTATAAAAGGATGAAGATTGAGGATCAAAAGGAACAGACTACTAATTATAGGACATAGATGTTGTTCCCAACTGTGTGCACTATGCTAGAAGATCCTAGGGTATGTGGTGCCTATATGTGGGTTCACTGGGCATCTCTATATCTGATGATTGCGCAGGACAGAAAGACATGCCAAATCAAATCGAATGAAAAGGTAAAGGATGAGGATTGAGGAGCACAAGGCACCCATCGAGGAAAAAGAGGAAGAGGCTAATGATGCAGAGTCAGACGTACAGTTATACGACATTGATGCTGTTTCTAACTGTTTAGACTCATGACATGAGTGCCGCACAAAGAATTGCGGCCCTGTTCGCTTGAACTTATCAGCCAGTTTAAAGCCAGAATCTACAGTATTTTTCTCTCACAACAAAACAGCCGCAGCCGGCTTATTTACCGGCTTATAGATCAGCCGAACACTCCCTGCATCTCATGGACATACTGCCTCCACCGGCAAAAGAATGTGGTTCTACGTGCATTTACAGAACGTCCCTCCATCCAAATAAGAATACAAATCTACAGTTTAGGTCTTGTCCCCCTAAAAAAATGCAACTATTTGTTGGCCTTACCACCTAGAAAACTTCACCACGCATGATCTTATCCCTGCCACCATCCGTATGGAGGCACCAGGCACCGTGAGTCATCAAGAATTGGTGATAATGTTTAGAGATGAGGTTCGCAAGAGTTTTCCATTTTGCCAAGTTTATCTATATATATTACTATTAATGTGGACCATTTATGTGGTCCCTTATTCTCTCCTGTGGCCATACGAGTTAGAGCAACATTTCTAGACACAACGAAGCGTCTGATCCCAAGATGAATTGAAGTGCATCATACGATCATTACACAAATCTCTAAGGCTCTCGTGTCGATACCTATTTGAGCGATGCCTATCCATGCACGTTGTGGAGTTTTATTATAAGACGAAGTGGAACTCATGACGCATTGAGTAAACAACATACGAGCTACAAGTCGTTGAGGTAATCGTGCAACAAGTTGTATATTCTATCAATTCACGGGTATGTTTGCCAGTTATAAAAAGGTAGTAACATTTATATATGTCACCAAATAAGTGTCATCAAATTAATCATTAAATATATTTTTATATTAAACATATTTGAAAATAACAATGCTGACACTATTTTCTTTTTAGTTAAACTAAAAAAACTTTTGACTTGTTTTAAATCGCATTTTTTCGGAACGGATAGAGTACTAATAATAAATAATACGCATACAATAATGTAATACACGCAATAAGTCTCTTAATTAAGTTTGCGTGAGCATCCTGGGTCCTGGCCTTTTGGTGCACATATATGCAGTCAGTATAATTTCAAAGCTAACATTGAGCACCAATGCAATGCAGATGAGATGATGCTATATTTTTGGGACTCTTAATTGCAAATAAGGGCATAATTTTGTTCCCTTCTCTTTTTGCCAAATTGCATGTTCAGAGAAAATTCCAGTTTTTGGTTTATATATATATTGGCATCTTCCTCCATAGCCCTTAATCTTAGTGCTACTAGTTAATTGTTGCGTGATTCCCCCAGGTAAGCCAGTGTGCTCCATATGCATGGCAAAATTAAGGGGAATAATATGCTCCTATGTGATAGCTAATTAATATTATCCACTTGTTGTTACTTATTAGCTGTATGTGCTCCAAAAGATGGGAGATAATATCCAACATTATTCTAAACTAATGGCCCTTTCTAACGTATCCCTAATCCATTCTTCCGTATCAAACGAAATTTTTTCTTTTGCATGCACGGACCACCATCATGTTGTCGTCACACAGGTAACATATTCAACTTTAGGCCAGTTCTAACCTAAAACTGCTGATGGTTTTCATAGCATTAATTACTATGCCACATAAGCAAAAATACTGATGTGGCAACATAGTTAACGAAGAGAAAACAAAAAAAGAGAAAGAACTGTTGTTTTTGCGTTGGGCGTCTGGCATCGTTTCCATCTTGCAGGACTTGCATCTCGACAGATCCGGCCACCCTCGCTCGCCGAGTGCCACGCCATGCCGCCGATGCTCGCCTGCCGCGGTCGTTGTGCGGTCGCCATCGTCCCCGGCCAAGTACATCTCCGTCCTCTCTACAAGCATAAAAACGAAGCCAAAAAAAAATTGCATTCATGGAACTGCAAATCTGCTACACGGGGCGAAACATGCACAAATCATGCTGAAAAAAATCCTCCAAAAAGAATTCCTTGCGGCAATCACAAATGCACGCAGCCGTATATGCTCGCCCAACACATGCGCAGCGCCGGCGGCCGCAACTTGCCCGCACACGGCCGTGCGGATGCTCACCCACGCGACGCCGCAGCCGCTTGCCAACGCGCCGCTTGCCCGCGTCCCCCACTCGCATGTCACCACGGCTGCTCGCGCGCCTCCCCTGCACGCAGGTGGCTGCGCCCGGCCTGTGATCCTATCCCACGCCGCTGCCACGGGCACCCGCATGCCGGCACCCCACCACGCCTGCCCTTGCGCTGCTCGGTGCTGCCACCACCGTCGCAGTCTTAGTTGCTGTAAAGTAAAGTTTTTGGTACTGTAGCCACATGTAACTATAATAATTAGTGTCTAATTACGGACTAATTAGGTTTAAAAAATTCGTCTCGTAATTTACACGCAAACTATGTAATTAGTTTTTTATTTCATCTATATTTAATACTCCATGCATGTGCCGCAAGATTTGATGTGATGGAGTGTAAAGTTTTTGGGTGAGAACTAAACAAGGCCTCGGTCTTTAGGAAGATAAGGCCAGTCAGATAGTTTTATGTTTCAAGACTGATATGTCATGCAGAATGAAATGAAATTTGGATGAAACACCCACTCTCAATGCATAGTTTTATTCTATGGTTTTATAGGCATTTAACTTTATGACTCATAGAGAGTTGGTAATCATGCCAAGAGAATTTCATTATTTCTTCTCTCTTCTTAAATACACTGTCAAAAGCACGTACGCAATAGAGAATCAAGCAACAATTAACTTTAATGACGACTAGGGCCTAACTTTAAGGCCAGTCCTAATCCTGGAAACTACAGGTACTAGAAACTTCATGGAGAAATCACACCACTCAACCCATCGTTTCTTACTATGGGTCCTGCAGTAATATTCCACCAATCCACATTCTTTCTGTTTTTTCTCCTTCCCTTGACTGTCCCACATTAATATTCCACCAATCCATGTAGCCATATATCTTCCTCTTTAGACCAGTTTTAGTAGAAGTTTCATGTGAGTGTCATTTGCATTAAATAGGTTGTCACATAGGCACATAGGCATTTTTTATGATATGACAGTGTATTTAAGAAGAGAGAAGAAATAATGAAATTCTCTTGGCATGATTACCAACTCTCTATGAGTCATAAAGTTAAATGCCTATAAAACCATAGAATAAAACTATGCATTGAGAGTGGGTGTTTCATCCAAATTTCATTTCATTCTGCATGACATATCAGTCTTGAAACATAAAACTATCTGACTGGCCTTATCTTCCTAAAGACCGAGGCCTTGTTTAGTTCTCACCCAAAAACTTTACACTCCATCACATCAAATCTTGCGGCACATGCATGGAGTATTAAATATAGATGAAATAAAAAACTAATTACATAGTTTGCGTGTAAATTACGAGACGAATTTTTTAAACCTAATTAGTCCGTAATTAGACACTAATTATTATAGTTACATGTGGCTACAGTACCAAAAACTTTACTTTACAGCAACTAAGACTGCGACGGTGGTGGCAGCACCGAGCAGCGCAAGGGCAGGCGTGGTGGGGTGCCGGCATGCGGGTGCCCGTGGCAGCGGCGTGGGATAGGATCACAGGCCGGGCGCAGCCACCTGCGTGCAGGGGAGGCGCGCGAGCAGCCGTGGTGACATGCGAGTGGGGGACGCGGGCAAGCGGCGCGTTGGCAAGCGGCTGCGGCGTCGCGTGGGTGAGCATCCGCACGGCCGTGTGCGGGCAAGTTGCGGCCGCCGGCGCTGCGCATGTGTTGGGCGAGCATATACGGCTGCGTGCATTTGTGATTGCCGCAAGGAATTCTTTTTGGAGGATTTTTTTCAGCATGATTTGTGCATGTTTCGCCCCGTGTAGCAGATTTGCAGTTCCATGAATGCAATTTTTTTTTGGCTTCGTTTTTATGCTTGTAGAGAGGACGGAGATGTACTTGGCCGGGGACGATGGCGACCGCACAACGACCGCGGCAGGCGAGCATCGGCGGCATGGCGTGGCACTCGGCGAGCGAGGGTGGCCGGATCTGTCGAGATGCAAGTCCTGCAAGATGGAAACGATGCCAGACGCCCAACGCAAAAACAACAGTTCTTTCTCTTTTTTTGTTTTCTCTTCGTTAACTATGTTGCCACATCAGTATTTTTGCTTATGTGGCATAGTAATTAATGCTATGAAAACCATCAGCAGTTTTAGGTTAGAACTGGCCTAAAGTTGAATATGTTACCTGTGTGACGACAACATGATGGTGGTCCGTGCATGCAAAAGAAAAAATTTCGTTTGATACGGAAGAATGGATTAGGGATACGTTAGAAAGGGCCATTAGTTTAGAATAATGTTGGATATTATCTCCCATCTTTTGGAGCACATACAGCTAATAAGTAACAACAAGTGGATAATATTAATTAGCTATCACATAGGAGCATATTATTCCCCTTAATTTTGCCATGCATATGGAGCACACTGGCTTACCTGGGGGAATCACGCAACAATTAACTAGTAGCACTAAGATTAAGGGCTATGGAGGAAGATGCCAATATATATATAAACCAAAAACTGGAATTTTCTCTGAACATGCAATTTGGCAAAAAGAGAAGGGAACAAAATTATGCCCTTATTTGCAATTAAGAGTCCCAAAAATATAGCATCATCTCATCTGCATTGCATTGGTGCTCAATGTTAGCTTTGAAATTATACTGACTGCATATATGTGCACCAAAAGGCCAGGACCCAGGATGCTCACGCAAACTTAATTAAGAGACTTATTGCGTGTATTACATTATTGTATGCGTATTATTTATTATTAGTACTCTATCCGTTCCGAAAAAATGCGATTTAAAACAAGTCAAAAGTTTTTTTAGTTTAACTAAAAAGAAAATAGTGTCAGCATTGTTATTTTCAAATATGTTTAATATAAAAATATATTTAATGATTAATTTGATGACACTTATTTGGTGACATATATAAATGTTACTACCTTTTTATAACTGGCAAACATACCCGTGAATTGATAGAATATACAACTTGTTGCACGATTACCTCAACGACTTGTAGCTCGTATGTTGTTTACTCAATGCGTCATGAGTTCCACTTCGTCTTATAATAAAACTCCACAACGTGCATGGATAGGCATCGCTCAAATAGGTATCGACACGAGAGCCTTAGAGATTTGTGTAATGATCGTATGATGCACTTCAATTCATCTTGGGATCAGACGCTTCGTTGTGTCTAGAAATGTTGCTCTAACTCGTATGGCCACAGGAGAGAATAAGGGACCACATAAATGGTCCACATTAATAGTAATATATATAGATAAACTTGGCAAAATGGAAAACTCTTGCGAACCTCATCTCTAAACATTATCACCAATTCTTGATGACTCACGGTGCCTGGTGCCTCCATACGGATGGTGGCAGGGATAAGATCATGCGTGGTGAAGTTTTCTAGGTGGTAAGGCCAACAAATAGTTGCATTTTTTTAGGGGGACAAGACCTAAACTGTAGATTTGTATTCTTATTTGGATGGAGGGACGTTCTGTAAATGCACGTAGAACCACATTCTTTTGCCGGTGGAGGCAGTATGTCCATGAGATGCAGGGAGTGTTCGGCTGATCTATAAGCCGGTAAATAAGCCGGCTGCGGCTGTTTTGTTGTGAGAGAAAAATACTGTAGATTCTGGCTTTAAACTGGCTGATAAGTTCAAGCGAACAGGGCCGCAATTCTTTGTGCGGCACTCATGTCATGAGTCTAAACAGTTAGAAACAGCATCAATGTCGTATAACTGTACGTCTGACTCTGCATCATTAGCCTCTTCCTCTTTTTCCTCGATGGGTGCCTTGTGCTCCTCAATCCTCATCCTTTACCTTTTCATTCGATTTGATTTGGCATGTCTTTCTGTCCTGCGCAATCATCAGATATAGAGATGCCCAGTGAACCCACATATAGGCACCACATACCCTAGGATCTTCTAGCATAGTGCACACAGTTGGGAACAACATCTATGTCCTATAATTAGTAGTCTGTTCCTTTTGATCCTCAATCTTCATCCTTTTATAGGACTTGACATGTCTCCTGTCCTATGCTCAAACATCAGATTCACCGCGTACCATAGCCTAGTGCACACTAGCTAGTGTTGTTTTGCAGCAGAGAACACAGGTACGGTGCGCACTACTGTATATCCAATTTGTAGTAACACGTTCAGACCCGATTTTTTAAGTCAGTTGTAGCAACCTCTCGCTCAAGCCCCCAAGGGCTAACAGATTTTAGAGGCAGGTATGCAATGATTTATAAAGACAGTTGGTACTCCCAATTGTCCTTAGAAATCAATTTGTAGAGGTGATCATTAATGTGGCAACAACAACAACAACAACAACAACAATAGCCTTTTATCCCAAGCAAGTTGGGGTAGGCTAGAGCTGAAACCCAAAAGAAACAAGAAAAAGAGAAACACAAAATAAAAGGTACGAGACAGAAGGAAGAGTTAGGGGGAAACAGAAAAAGAGACAAAGGTCACGGTTCTGGCACGTTAATTGCTAGTCTCCAAGCGCTCCTATCCATAGCTAATTCCTTGGAGATATTCCACTCCTTAAGGTCTCTCTTAACCGACTCGTCCCAAGTGAGTTTAGGTCGGCCTCTACCTCTCTTTACATTATCGATCGGCACTAGCACCCCACTACGCACCGGCGCCTCAAGAGGCCTCCGTTGGACATGTCCAAACCATCTCAACCGATGCTGAATCAGTTTCTCCTCAATTGGTGCCACCCCGACCCTATCCCGAATATCTTCGTTTCGAACTCTATCCCTTCTTGTGTGCCCACAGAACCAACGCAACATACGCATTTCTGCTACGCTCAGTTGCTGGACATGCCGCCTTTTTGTGGGCCAACATTCAGCACCGTATAACATCGCCGGACGAATCGCCGTCCTATAGAACTTACCCTTTAGCTTTTGTGGCACCCTCTTGTCACAAAGGACGCCAGAAGCTTGGCGCCATTTCATCCAACCAGCTGAAATTCTATGCCTAACGTCTTCATCAATGTCGCCATCCTTTTGTAGCATCGATCCTAAATACCGAAAAGTCTCCTTCTTGGTCACCACTTGCCCCTCGAGGCTAACATCTCCGTCCTCATGCCTAGTCGCGCTGAAATCGCACCTCATGTACTCGGTCTTGGTTCTACTAAGTCTGAAACCTTTCGACTCTAACGTGTGCCTCCACAGCTCTAACTTCCTATTAACCCCCGCCCTACTCTCATCAATGAGCACCACATCATCAGCAAAGAGCATACACCAAGGGATATCACCTTGTATGTCCCTTGTGACCTCATCCATCACCAAGGCAAATAAATAAGGGCTCAGTGCTGACCCCTGATGTAGTCCTATTTTAATTGGAAAGTCACTAGTGTCGCCATCACTTGTGCGGACAAACGTCATCGCATCCATGTACATATCCTTGATGAGGGTAAT
Source organism: Tripidium arundinaceum (assembly GCA_030439765.1). Classification (NCBI taxonomy): domain Eukaryota; kingdom Viridiplantae; phylum Streptophyta; class Magnoliopsida; order Poales; family Poaceae; genus Tripidium; species Tripidium arundinaceum. The sequence goes on along the minus strand of JAHUYU010000366.1, from coordinate 12,424 downwards.
GTACTTAGTCGGGACCTTGTGCTTTTCCAAGGCCCACCACATGACATTTCTCGACACTTTATCATAGGCCTTCTCGAGGTCAATAAAGACCATGTGCAAGTCCTTCTTCTGCTCCCTAAATCTCTCCATCAACTGTCGTATTAGGAAAATTGCCTCCATGGTCGACCTTCCAGGCATGAACCCAAACTGGTTTTGGGTCACACCTGTCATTCTTCTTAGGCGATGCTCGATAACCCTCTCCCATAGCTTCATCGTATGGCTCATCAGCTTAATCCCCCGGTCATTAATGTGGCAATGTCCCAAAAATTATTTTCGGACATTGGAAATGGGCCTAAAATAGCAAAAGAAATTAATCTTTATCCGACTTCATTTGATAAAATAATTTTTTTTGTGAGACGCCTATTTTTAGAGGTGGGTTACATTACAACCACCTTCGAAGAATCCATTTCTAAAGATGGTTAGTGGAGCGGACGGCCCATAAAATTTTCTCAATTTTCAAGGATGGTCGGAAACATCAACATTCATTGTCTCCTAGAAATGTCATCTCTAGAGATGGTTAATGTTAAAGACCATCTCTAAAAATGGGGGACATTTCTAGGGGTGATCGGAAACACCAATTGTATCCCGTTTGGTAGGGCTCCCGGCTCTTCCTAATAGGGCTCCGGCTCAGGCTCCTCATGTGGAGCAGCTTCCCTGGTGGAGTTAGAATCATTTTGGAAAACGTTTAGCAAAACGGCTCCAGTGATAATTTTGTAATAATTTATATTAGGTTTGTGAAGAGGGACCAGGGGAAGTCACTTTTTTTTGGCTTTGGCTCCTCTTTACAAAGACGGCTCTGGCTTCTCCGGGCTCCTTGCAAGGAGCTGTCTTTTAGATACCCGTTTAGCAGGGCTCCTTGGAAGAAGCCACGAGAAGTCGGAGCCCTGCCAAACGGAGCCCTACCACAAGAAATTGTTTTTTAATAGGACGGATTCCTTATCTTCATTAGTTCCGAATCAATTCAGTGCAGTACGTAGTAAAGCACACCTAGTTAGCTAGGCAGGCACTTCCTCGATGCCAATTGCCAACCTTATATGAACAGAGTAACATATACATTCATGGAGATTTCTGATGTAAAATTTGGCACATCTTGTCAAATTTAGATTATTTTAGTTTTTTGAGTATATAGTATTGCAAAGTGTGGTCACACACCAAACTGCTAGAACGTACAGATCGCAAAATGATGACGTTAGGCATAGAATTTCAGCTGGTTGGATGAAATGGCGCCAAGCTTCTGGCGTCCTTTGTGACAAGAGGGTGCCACAAAAGCTAAAGGGTAAGTTCTATAGGACGGCGATTCGTCCGGCGATGTTATACGGTGCTGAATGTTGGCCCACAAAAAGGCGGCATGTCCAGCAACTGAGCGTAGCAGAAATGCGTATGTTGCGTTGGTTCTGTGGGCACACAAGAAGGGATAGAGTTCGAAACGAAGATATTCGGGATAGGGTCGGGGTGGCACCAATTGAGGAGAAACTGATTCAGCATCGGTTGAGATGGTTTGGACATGTCCAACGGAGGCCTCTTGAGGCGCCGGTGCGTAGTGGGGTGCTAGTGCCGATCGATAATGTAAAGAGAGGTAGAGGCCGACCTAAACTCACTTGGGACGAGTCGGTTAAGAGAGACCTTAAGGAGTGGAATATCTCCAAGGAATTAGCTATGGATAGGAGCGCTTGGAGACTAGCAATTAACGTGCCAGAACCGTGACCTTTGTCTCTTTTTCTGTTTCCCCCTAACTCTTCCTTCTGTCTCGTACCTTTTATTTTGTGTTTCTCTTTTTCTTGTTTCTTTTGGGTTTCAGCTCTAGCCTACCCCAACTTGCTTGGGATAAAAGGCTATTGTTGTTGTTGTTGTTGTTGTTGTTGCCACATTAATGATCACCTCTACAAATTGATTTCTAAGGACAATTGGGAGTACCAACTGTCTTTATAAATCATTGCATACCTGCCTCTAAAATCTTGTTAGCCCTTGGGGGCTTGAGCGAGAGGTTGCTACAACTGACTTAAAAAATCGGGTCTGAACGTGTTACTACAAATTGGATATACAGTAGTGCGCACCGTACCTGTGTTCTCTGCTGCAAAACAACACTAGCTAGTGTGCACTAGGCTATGGTACGCGGTGAATCTGATGTTTGAGCATAGGACAGGAGACATGTCAAGTCCTATAAAAGGATGAAGATTGAGGATCAAAAGGAACAGACTACTAATTATAGGACATAGATGTTGTTCCCAACTGTGTGCACTATGCTAGAAGATCCTAGGGTATGTGGTGCCTATATGTGGGTTCACTGGGCATCTCTATATCTGATGATTGCGCAGGACAGAAAGACATGCCAAATCAAATCGAATGAAAAGGTAAAGGATGAGGATTGAGGAGCACAAGGCACCCATCGAGGAAAAAGAGGAAGAGGCTAATGATGCAGAGTCAGACGTACAGTTATACGACATTGATGCTGTTTCTAACTGTTTAGACTCATGACATGAGTGCCGCACAAAGAATTGCGGCCCTGTTCGCTTGAACTTATCAGCCAGTTTAAAGCCAGAATCTACAGTATTTTTCTCTCACAACAAAACAGCCGCAGCCGGCTTATTTACCGGCTTATAGATCAGCCGAACACTCCCTGCATCTCATGGACATACTGCCTCCACCGGCAAAAGAATGTTGCTCTAACTCGTATGGCCACAGGAGAGAATAAGGGACCACATAAATGGTCCACATTAATAGTAATATATATAGATAAACTTGGCAAAATGGAAAACTCTTGCGAACCTCATCTCTAAACATTATCACCAATTCTTGATGACTCACGGTGCCTGGTGCCTCCATACGGATGGTGGCAGGGATAAGATCATGCGTGGTGAAGTTTTCTAGGTGGTAAGGCCAACAAATAGTTGCATTTTTTTAGGGGGACAAGACCTAAACTGTAGATTTGTATTCTTATTTGGATGGAGGGACGTTCTGTAAATGCACGTAGAACCACATTCTTTTGCCGGTGGAGGCAGTATGTCCATGAGATGCAGGGAGTGTTCGGCTGATCTATAAGCCGGTAAATAAGCCGGCTGCGGCTGTTTTGTTGTGAGAGAAAAATACTGTAGATTCTGGCTTTAAACTGGCTGATAAGTTCAAGCGAACAGGGCCGCAATTCTTTGTGCGGCACTCATGTCATGAGTCTAAACAGTTAGAAACAGCATCAATGTCGTATAACTGTACGTCTGACTCTGCATCATTAGCCTCTTCCTCTTTTTCCTCGATGGGTGCCTTGTGCTCCTCAATCCTCATCCTTTACCTTTTCATTCGATTTGATTTGGCATGTCTTTCTGTCCTGCGCAATCATCAGATATAGAGATGCCCAGTGAACCCACATATAGGCACCACATACCCTAGGATCTTCTAGCATAGTGCACACAGTTGGGAACAACATCTATGTCCTATAATTAGTAGTCTGTTCCTTTTGATCCTCAATCTTCATCCTTTTATAGGACTTGACATGTCTCCTGTCCTATGCTCAAACATCAGATTCACCGCGTACCATAGCCTAGTGCACACTAGCTAGTGTTGTTTTGCAGCAGAGAACACAGGTACGGTGCGCACTACTGTATATCCAATTTGTAGTAACACGTTCAGACCCGATTTTTTAAGTCAGTTGTAGCAACCTCTCGCTCAAGCCCCCAAGGGCTAACAGATTTTAGAGGCAGGTATGCAATGATTTATAAAGACAGTTGGTACTCCCAATTGTCCTTAGAAATCAATTTGTAGAGGTGATCATTAATGTGGCAACAACAACAACAACAACAACAACAATAGCCTTTTATCCCAAGCAAGTTGGGGTAGGCTAGAGCTGAAACCCAAAAGAAACAAGAAAAAGAGAAACACAAAATAAAAGGTACGAGACAGAAGGAAGAGTTAGGGGGAAACAGAAAAAGAGACAAAGGTCACGGTTCTGGCACGTTAATTGCTAGTCTCCAAGCGCTCCTATCCATAGCTAATTCCTTGGAGATATTCCACTCCTTAAGGTCTCTCTTAACCGACTCGTCCCAAGTGAGTTTAGGTCGGCCTCTACCTCTCTTTACATTATCGATCGGCACTAGCACCCCACTACGCACCGGCGCCTCAAGAGGCCTCCGTTGGACATGTCCAAACCATCTCAACCGATGCTGAATCAGTTTCTCCTCAATTGGTGCCACCCCGACCCTATCCCGAATATCTTCGTTTCGAACTCTATCCCTTCTTGTGTGCCCACAGAACCAACGCAACATACGCATTTCTGCTACGCTCAGTTGCTGGACATGCCGCCTTTTTGTGGGCCAACATTCAGCACCGTATAACATCGCCGGACGAATCGCCGTCCTATAGAACTTACCCTTTAGCTTTTGTGGCACCCTCTTGTCACAAAGGACGCCAGAAGCTTGGCGCCATTTCATCCAACCAGCTGAAATTCTATGCCTAACGTCTTCATCAATGTCGCCATCCTTTTGTAGCATCGATCCTAAATACCGAAAAGTCTCCTTCTTGGTCACCACTTGCCCCTCGAGGCTAACATCTCCGTCCTCATGCCTAGTCGCGCTGAAATCGCACCTCATGTACTCGGTCTTGGTTCTACTAAGTCTGAAACCTTTCGACTCTAACGTGTGCCTCCACAGCTCTAACTTCCTATTAACCCCCGCCCTACTCTCATCAATGAGCACCACATCATCAGCAAAGAGCATACACCAAGGGATATCACCTTGTATGTCCCTTGTGACCTCATCCATCACCAAGGCAAATAAATAAGGGCTCAGTGCTGACCCCTGATGTAGTCCTATTTTAATTGGAAAGTCACTAGTGTCGCCATCACTTGTGCGGACAAACGTCATCGCATCCATGTACATATCCTTGATGAGGGTAATGTACTTAGTCGGGACCTTGTGCTTTTCCAAGGCCCACCACATGACATTTCTCGACACTTTATCATAGGCCTTCTCGAGGTCAATAAAGACCATGTGCAAGTCCTTCTTCTGCTCCCTAAATCTCTCCATCAACTGTCGTATTAGGAAAATTGCCTCCATGGTCGACCTTCCAGGCATGAACCCAAACTGGTTTTGGGTCACACCTGTCATTCTTCTTAGGCGATGCTCGATAACCCTCTCCCATAGCTTCATCGTATGGCTCATCAGCTTAATCCCCCGGTCATTAATGTGGCAATGTCCCAAAAATTATTTTCGGACATTGGAAATGGGCCTAAAATAGCAAAAGAAATTAATCTTTATCCGACTTCATTTGATAAAATAATTTTTTTTTGTGAGACGCCTATTTTTAGAGGTGGGTTACATTACAACCACCTTCGAAGAATCCATTTCTAAAGATGGTTAGTGGAGCGGACGGCCCATAAAATTTTCTCAATTTTCAAGGATGGTCGGAAACATCAACATTCATTGTCTCCTAGAAATGTCATCTCTAGAGATGGTTAATGTTAAAGACCATCTCTAAAAATGGGGGACATTTCTAGGGGTGATCGGAAACACCAATTGTATCCCGTTTGGTAGGGCTCCCGGCTCTTCCTAATAGGGCTCCGGCTCAGGCTCCTCATGTGGAGCAGCTTCCCTGGTGGAGTTAGAATCATTTTGGAAAACGTTTAGCAAAACGGCTCCAGTGATAATTTTGTAATAATTTATATTAGGTTTGTGAAGAGGGACCAGGGGAAGTCACTTTTTTTTGGCTTTGGCTCCTCTTTACAAAGACGGCTCTGGCTTCTCCGGGCTCCTTGCAAGGAGCTGTCTTTTAGATACCCGTTTAGCAGGGCTCCTTGGAAGAAGCCACGAGAAGTCGGAGCCCTGCCAAACGGAGCCCTACCACAAGAAATTGTTTTTTAATAGGACGGATTCCTTATCTTCATTAGTTCCGAACGCATAGGTTTTCTCATCTAGACTCCAGATTAAGCGTTTCACATATGCATTTTGATTTTCTCGAGGGGAGCTACGCAACGGTGAAGTCCAGTCTACCATTTGAGGTCACGTTGAAAAATGGATGATCTAGAGAAACCGAATGACCATGTCTTTCCAGACTGCCTGAATTGATTCGGAACTAATGAAGATAAGGAATCCGTCCTATTAAAAAACAATTTCTTGTGGTAGGGCTCCGTTTGGCAGGGCTCCGACTTCTCGTGGCTTCTTCCAAGGAGCCCTGCTAAACGGGTATCTAAAAGACAGCTCCTTGCAAGGAGCCCGGAGAAGCCAGAGCCGTCTTTGTAAAGAGGAGCCAAAGCCAAAAAAAAGTGACTTCCCCTGGTCCCTCTTCACAAACCTAATATAAATTATTACAAAATTATCACTGGAGCCGTTTTGCTAAACGTTTTCCAAAATGATTCTAACTCCACCAGGGAAGCTGCTCCACATGAGGAGCCTGAGCCGGAGCCCTATTAGGAAGAGCCGGGAGCCCTACCAAACGGGATACAATTGGTGTTTCCGATCACCCCTAGAAATGTCCCCCATTTTTAGAGATGGTCTTTAACATTAACCATCTCTAGAGATGACATTTCTAGGAGACAATGAATGTTGATGTTTCCGACCATCCTTGAAAATTGAGAAAATTTTATGGGCCGTCCGCTCCACTAACCATCTTTAGAAATGGATTCTTCGAAGGTGGTTGTAATGTAACCCACCTCTAAAAATAGGCGTCTCACAAAAAAAATTATTTTATCAAATGAAGTCGGATAAAGATTAATTTCTTTTGCTATTTTAGGCCCATTTCCAATGTCCGAAAATAATTTTTGGGACATTGCCACATTAATGACCGGGGGATTAAGCTGATGAGCCATACGATGAAGCTATGGGAGAGGGTTATCGAGCATCGCCTAAGAAGAATGACAGGTGTGACCCAAAACCAGTTTGGGTTCATGCCTGGAAGGTCGACCATGGAGGCAATTTTCCTAATACGACAGTTGATGGAGAGATTTAGGGAGCAGAAGAAGGACTTGCACATGGTCTTTATTGACCTCGAGAAGGCCTATGATAAAGTGTCGAGAAATGTCATGTGGTGGGCCTTGGAAAAGCACAAGGTCCCGACTAAGTACATTACCCTCATCAAGGATATGTACATGGATGCGATGACGTTTGTCCGCACAAGTGATGGCGACACTAGTGACTTTCCAATTAAAATAGGACTACATCAGGGGTCAGCACTGAGCCCTTATTTATTTGCCTTGGTGATGGATGAGGTCACAAGGGACATACAAGGTGATATCCCTTGGTGTATGCTCTTTGCTGATGATGTGGTGCTCATTGATGAGAGTAGGGCGGGGGTTAATAGGAAGTTAGAGCTGTGGAGGCACACGTTAGAGTCGAAAGGTTTCAGACTTAGTAGAACCAAGACCGAGTACATGAGGTGCGATTTCAGCGCGACTAGGCATGAGGACGGAGATGTTAGCCTCGAGGGGCAAGTGGTGACCAAGAAGGAGACTTTTCGGTATTTAGGATCGATGCTACAAAAGGATGGCGACATTGATGAAGACGTTAGGCATAGAATTTCAGCTGGTTGGATGAAATGGCGCCAAGCTTCTGGCGTCCTTTGTGACAAGAGGGTGCCACAAAAGCTAAAGGGTAAGTTCTATAGGACGGCGATTCGTCCGGCGATGTTATACGGTGCTGAATGTTGGCCCACAAAAAGGCGGCATGTCCAGCAACTGAGCGTAGCAGAAATGCGTATGTTGCGTTGGTTCTGTGGGCACACAAGAAGGGATAGAGTTCGAAACGAAGATATTCGGGATAGGGTCGGGGTGGCACCAATTGAGGAGAAACTGATTCAGCATCGGTTGAGATGGTTTGGACATGTCCAACGGAGGCCTCTTGAGGCGCCGGTGCGTAGTGGGGTGCTAGTGCCGATCGATAATGTAAAGAGAGGTAGAGGCCGACCTAAACTCACTTGGGACGAGTCGGTTAAGAGAGACCTTAAGGAGTGGAATATCTCCAAGGAATTAGCTATGGATAGGAGCGCTTGGAGACTAGCAATTAACGTGCCAGAACCGTGACCTTTGTCTCTTTTTCTGTTTCCCCCTAACTCTTCCTTCTGTCTCGTACCTTTTATTTTGTGTTTCTCTTTTTCTTGTTTCTTTTGGGTTTCAGCTCTAGCCTACCCCAACTTGCTTGGGATAAAAGGCTATTGTTGTTGTTGTTGTTGTTGTTGTTGCCACATTAATGATCACCTCTACAAATTGATTTCTAAGGACAATTGGGAGTACCAACTGTCTTTATAAATCATTGCATACCTGCCTCTAAAATCTGTTAGCCCTTGGGGGCTTGAGCGAGAGGTTGCTACAACTGACTTAAAAAATCGGGTCTGAACGTGTTACTACAAATTGGATATACAGTAGTGCGCACCGTACCTGTGTTCTCTGCTGCAAAACAACACTAGCTAGTGTGCACTAGGCTATGGTACGCGGTGAATCTGATGTTTGAGCATAGGACAGGAGACATGTCAAGTCCTATAAAAGGATGAAGATTGAGGATCAAAAGGAACAGACTACTAATTATAGGACATAGATGTTGTTCCCAACTGTGTGCACTATGCTAGAAGATCCTAGGGTATGTGGTGCCTATATGTGGGTTCACTGGGCATCTCTATATCTGATGATTGCGCAGGACAGAAAGACATGCCAAATCAAATCGAATGAAAAGGTAAAGGATGAGGATTGAGGAGCACAAGGCACCCATCGAGGAAAAAGAGGAAGAGGCTAATGATGCAGAGTCAGACGTACAGTTATACGACATTGATGCTGTTTCTAACTGTTTAGACTCATGACATGAGTGCCGCACAAAGAATTGCGGCCCTGTTCGCTTGAACTTATCAGCCAGTTTAAAGCCAGAATCTACAGTATTTTTCTCTCACAACAAAACAGCCGCAGCCGGCTTATTTACCGGCTTATAGATCAGCCGAACACTCCCTGCATCTCATGGACATACTGCCTCCACCGGCAAAAGAATGTGGTTCTACGTGCATTTACAGAACGTCCCTCCATCCAAATAAGAATACAAATCTACAGTTTAGGTCTTGTCCCCCTAAAAAAATGCAACTATTTGTTGGCCTTACCACCTAGAAAACTTCACCACGCATGATCTTATCCCTGCCACCATCCGTATGGAGGCACCAGGCACCGTGAGTCATCAAGAATTGGTGATAATGTTTAGAGATGAGGTTCGCAAGAGTTTTCCATTTTGCCAAGTTTATCTATATATATTACTATTAATGTGGACCATTTATGTGGTCCCTTATTCTCTCCTGTGGCCATACGAGTTAGAGCAACATTCTTTTGCCGGTGGAGGCAGTATGTCCATGAGATGCAGGGAGTGTTCGGCTGATCTATAAGCCGGTAAATAAGCCGGCTGCGGCTGTTTTGTTGTGAGAGAAAAATACTGTAGATTCTGGCTTTAAACTGGCTGATAAGTTCAAGCGAACAGGGCCGCAATTCTTTGTGCGGCACTCATGTCATGAGTCTAAACAGTTAGAAACAGCATCAATGTCGTATAACTGTACGTCTGACTCTGCATCATTAGCCTCTTCCTCTTTTTCCTCGATGGGTGCCTTGTGCTCCTCAATCCTCATCCTTTACCTTTTCATTCGATTTGATTTGGCATGTCTTTCTGTCCTGCGCAATCATCAGATATAGAGATGCCCAGTGAACCCACATATAGGCACCACATACCCTAGGATCTTCTAGCATAGTGCACACAGTTGGGAACAACATCTATGTCCTATAATTAGTAGTCTGTTCCTTTTGATCCTCAATCTTCATCCTTTTATAGGACTTGACATGTCTCCTGTCCTATGCTCAAACATCAGATTCACCGCGTACCATAGCCTAGTGCACACTAGCTAGTGTTGTTTTGCAGCAGAGAACACAGGTACGGTGCGCACTACTGTATATCCAATTTGTAGTAACACGTTCAGACCCGATTTTTTAAGTCAGTTGTAGCAACCTCTCGCTCAAGCCCCCAAGGGCTAACAGATTTTAGAGGCAGGTATGCAATGATTTATAAAGACAGTTGGTACTCCCAATTGTCCTTAGAAATCAATTTGTAGAGGTGATCATTAATGTGGCAACAACAACAACAACAACAACAACAATAGCCTTTTATCCCAAGCAAGTTGGGGTAGGCTAGAGCTGAAACCCAAAAGAAACAAGAAAAAGAGAAACACAAAATAAAAGGTACGAGACAGAAGGAAGAGTTAGGGGGAAACAGAAAAAGAGACAAAGGTCACGGTTCTGGCACGTTAATTGCTAGTCTCCAAGCGCTCCTATCCATAGCTAATTCCTTGGAGATATTCCACTCCTTAAGGTCTCTCTTAACCGACTCGTCCCAAGTGAGTTTAGGTCGGCCTCTACCTCTCTTTACATTATCGATCGGCACTAGCACCCCACTACGCACCGGCGCCTCAAGAGGCCTCCGTTGGACATGTCCAAACCATCTCAACCGATGCTGAATCAGTTTCTCCTCAATTGGTGCCACCCCGACCCTATCCCGAATATCTTCGTTTCGAACTCTATCCCTTCTTGTGTGCCCACAGAACCAACGCAACATACGCATTTCTGCTACGCTCAGTTGCTGGACATGCCGCCTTTTTGTGGGCCAACATTCAGCACCGTATAACATCGCCGGACGAATCGCCGTCCTATAGAACTTACCCTTTAGCTTTTGTGGCACCCTCTTGTCACAAAGGACGCCAGAAGCTTGGCGCCATTTCATCCAACCAGCTGAAATTCTATGCCTAACGTCTTCATCAATGTCGCCATCCTTTTGTAGCATCGATCCTAAATACCGAAAAGTCTCCTTCTTGGTCACCACTTGCCCCTCGAGGCTAACATCTCCGTCCTCATGCCTAGTCGCGCTGAAATCGCACCTCATGTACTCGGTCTTGGTTCTACTAAGTCTGAAACCTTTCGACTCTAACGTGTGCCTCCACAGCTCTAACTTCCTATTAACCCCCGCCCTACTCTCATCAATGAGCACCACATCATCAGCAAAGAGCATACACCAAGGGATATCACCTTGTATGTCCCTTGTGACCTCATCCATCACCAAGGCAAATAAATAAGGGCTCAGTGCTGACCCCTGATGTAGTCCTATTTTAATTGGAAAGTCACTAGTGTCGCCATCACTTGTGCGGACAAACGTCATCGCATCCATGTACATATCCTTGATGAGGGTAATGTACTTAGTCGGGACCTTGTGCTTTTCCAAGGCCCACCACATGACATTTCTCGACACTTTATCATAGGCCTTCTCGAGGTCAATAAAGACCATGTGCAAGTCCTTCTTCTGCTCCCTAAATCTCTCCATCAACTGTCGTATTAGGAAAATTGCCTCCATGGTCGACCTTCCAGGCATGAACCCAAACTGGTTTTGGGTCACACCTGTCATTCTTCTTAGGCGATGCTCGATAACCCTCTCCCATAGCTTCATCGTATGGCTCATCAGCTTAATCCCCCGGTCATTAATGTGGCAATGTCCCAAAAATTATTTTCGGACATTGGAAATGGGCCTAAAATAGCAAAAGAAATTAATCTTTATCCGACTTCATTTGATAAAATAATTTTTTTTGTGAGACGCCTATTTTTAGAGGTGGGTTACATTACAACCACCTTCGAAGAATCCATTTCTAAAGATGGTTAGTGGAGCGGACGGCCCATAAAATTTTCTCAATTTTCAAGGATGGTCGGAAACATCAACATTCATTGTCTCCTAGAAATGTCATCTCTAGAGATGGTTAATGTTAAAGACCATCTCTAAAAATGGGGGACATTTCTAGGGGTGATCGGAAACACCAATTGTATCCCGTTTGGTAGGGCTCCCGGCTCTTCCTAATAGGGCTCCGGCTCAGGCTCCTCATGTGGAGCAGCTTCCCTGGTGGAGTTAGAATCATTTTGGAAAACGTTTAGCAAAACGGCTCCAGTGATAATTTTGTAATAATTTATATTAGGTTTGTGAAGAGGGACCAGGGGAAGTCACTTTTTTTTGGCTTTGGCTCCTCTTTACAAAGACGGCTCTGGCTTCTCCGGGCTCCTTGCAAGGAGCTGTCTTTTAGATACCCGTTTAGCAGGGCTCCTTGGAAGAAGCCACGAGAAGTCGGAGCCCTGCCAAACGGAGCCCTACCACAAGAAATTGTTTTTTAATAGGACGGATTCCTTATCTTCATTAGTTCCGAATCAATTCAGGCAGTCTGGAAAGACATGGTCATTCGGTTTCTCTAGATCATCCATTTTTCAACGTGACCTCAAATGGTAGACTGGACTTCACCGTTGCGTAGCTCCCCTCGAGAAAATCAAAATGCATATGTGAAACGCTTAATCTGGAGTCTAGATGAGAAAACCTATGCGTTCGGAAGAATCTATCCCTAAAAAAAAGGTGATCTGATTTTA
>JAHUYU010000541.1:0-20116 GCA_030439765.1 Tripidium arundinaceum | reverse complement strand
GTGTCAGGCAAAGAGAGGTTTGGGCCGGTATTTATAAGGTTAGTGAACCTGTGCCCAGGCTGCTCCTAGAGGCTCATTCTCCTTCTGTTGAAAAGTAAGAATTTCAATTCGAAGGGCAGCAATTCATGAAAGAGGGAAGAAAGAAAGACAAAATTTGTCTTGAAGTTCATCCCAATTTCCATTTACTCCTCCTACGGTATGAGCATACCATTGTTTTGCTCTTCCCAAAAGGGAGAACAGAAACAATTTCCATTTAATGGTCTCATGTGTCATGCCAGAAATATGTAGGCAAGAACACAATTGCTCAAATTCCCTAAGGTGGGTATAAGGATTTTCATCTTCCTGCCCAGAGAAGGATTGCTCCCGAACCATGGCTATAAAGCTAGGATGGAGTTCATAGCCAGAAGCTGTGATTGGCTTCGATGATTGTGGTGGCTCTAAGAACTCGCCCATTGGAGCGGAGAATTTATGAATAGGAGTGGAATCCATATGGTAAAGGTGGTGGTTGATGAATATTGTGGTGAGGTGAATGTGGTGGTGATAAAAGAAAAACGAAAGATACACGGACGACTTGGTTCGATTCTAGAGCAGCTACCGTTCCCCGGCAACGGCGCCAGAAAGCTTGTTGGTAGTTCTTAGCGTAGCAGAAAAGTCCGCAAGCGCATGGAAGTGCCGTTGTAGCTTTCACCCGGAGTATTCCTAGGTATCGATTTCCATGGGGAACGAGAAGTGAACTAGAAGAGATCAAGATCGTCCTAGAGACAAGGTAGAAGAATGTTTTTGTAGGTAGAGAGGGGTTTTCTAAGGTTTTCCCAAGATCGCTAGATAACCAACGCTCAGGCTTTACTATACTAACTTACTTCGAAGCAGCGGCTCCTTTTCGATCCTCGAAAAGACTGGGAAGGGGTGATCAGGTCATGCCACCTAAAGCTCTACGAAACACCAAACCGAACGTGGTGGAATACAAAGGCCTGGTCAGAGCTGTTGTTGGCAGTCCTTATCTATCAAATCCAACCGCCGATTAAGTTGCAAAAAGAGGAGAAATTGACAAACTTAATCACATATGCATTTACTATTAACCAAGTTCCACATGTATTTGGAGAACATTATTTTTGCAGGTCACAAACACAAATACATGGAAGATTTCACCAAAAGGCGCTTTCCAACACTGATTTGCGCAAAGAAATAAAGGAGATGCCCACTAAATCAACCCAAAATGGGCAAGGCACCACGGAGCACTGGTCCAGGTCCAGCCAAGGCCTGCCAGGCAAAGGCGGTGGCGATACGGCTCGGTCAGGGGCCGGCCGCTCCCTGGGGTGGCCGCTCCCTCCCTGACGCGGATCATCCTCCCCTTTGTGTGGCGGTGGCATGGACGCATGCTGAGGCGATGGAGCTCATGCCTCGCGCCAATAATAGCCCTCAGCACCGCCTTAGCCCATTATAAATAGAGGGGCAACCCCCCTCTCTCAACACACACACCACCAAGGAGCAACTCTTCACACCATTCCAAGATGTAGTAGTACTAGCTAGTTAGGAGTAAGGGAGAGATGCTCAAGTTCTGGAAGAGCCCTCAGAGTTCCGGTATAATCTTGTATCGCTCCTCTGTAAGACTCAAGTATTTCATATATTTATCTTCTCCAATTACTGAAATGTCCTTCATGGTTATCTAATTCTTGCCTTAGTGGTTTAGCTTTTCATGGTTAAGTGTAGTGTTTTACACCTTGGCATGGGATCTCCGTTCGACCGAATGCTCTAGTTTTTATGAGTAGTAATCGATAGTGTAGACGTGGTGTCTAGACTATAGAGTACCTGAGTTTGCGCCCAACCCTACAGATAGCTGTGGTAGCCCCGGAGGTGACAGCTCCGACCAGGCCTTTGTATTCCACCACGTTCGGGTTGGTGTTTTCGTAGAGCTTTTGGCAGCCTGACCCCGATCACCCCTTCCCAGTCTTTTCGAGGATCGGAAAGGAACTGCTGCTCCGAAGTGCCATGGTGTGATCGCTATGTTTAACCTTTGCTTAGTTAATCCCTTTGGTATGAACTAGAGTAGAACCATAGTAATTGAGAAGTAAATAGGAACCTTGAACTCTCCCGTTGCCCTCCAGCTTAGCCTGTCTACTCTTCTATTTTATCATAGAGTTCTCCTATGTGTGTCATTATACAAAACTCCTATCTTATTACTTACCCCCACATTAGTCTAGTCGGTATACTAGTTAGTGGATACATGATGGTTAATTATCAAGTTCTTTAACCATTGCTTCCCTGAGGATAAATACGATACCCTGGAATACTCCTGGGTGAAAGCTACAACGGTATCCGTGCGCTTGCGGATTTCTCTGTTTGCGTTAACATATACCAACAAGCTTTCTGGCGCCGTTGCCGGGGATGGATTCTATCTCCATACTTGGTAGTGACGCTAAGAAATGCCAACAGCTGTCACCTCTGGGGCTACCACAACTATTCGTAGGTTTGGGTGCAAACTCAGGTGAAGACTAGCCTAGACACCACGTCTATGCTAATGATTACTACTCTAGCCCGGATCCTTGGACTAGAGCACTCGGTCGAGTGGAGTTCCCGTAAATAAGTAAAGTAAGAGCTGAACTTTGATAAAATAGATAGCTTGGAAGTTCCAAAGAAAGAACCCAAATACCACTCACGAATGAGTCGGCTCCGTAGAGGTACAAAGTCGAGGAGGACCCGTCAAGCCCGACTCCTCCTTAGCTCTATTCCTCTCCTCTCTTCCTCTTTTCTCTAATACAACTAGGTGCTAGCACCCAGAGGGACACTACTAAAAAAATGTGTGTATGGTGAAGCTCCCAAGTAGAGTGTCTTTACAAGTGGAGGAGAGGGTCTCTATTTATAGTGAAGAGGAGAGGGAATATGTGTTGGAATATTCTTGATTCCTCTCCTTAATGCTCCAACCAACCTCCAGGTACATTGCATTTGGATGTCCCCTCGACAACCGACATTGTGATGTCGGTAAGAGACAACCGACAAAAGTTTGGGCTGAGCGGGGGCCCATGGGGGCGTGGCCACTCCCTGGGGTGGCCCGTTCGCCTTCGTCTTTCTCTGGCAGGCTCTTGGCTGGGCCTGGATGAATCCTATGTGGAGGATTGGCCCAGGTTTGACACGTAGGTGGGCCTTTTTCCTTTATTCCCCTGCGTAGGATGAATTACGCTTTGTCTGAATGCGCACTTTGATATGTTTTTCTTCTGTATTTCCTTGCACATGCTAAATCACCAAAACTTGTGGAATCTATTAGGTATAAACCATATCACTAAGTTTGGTGATCATTTGAGTTGTTTTTATGCAGGATTTGGCGATTATTATCATGCAATAAGGATCGCCAACAAGCAACATGATGAATCTGTCCTTGAGGCATGGGAACATTATCAAGATTACATGTCAAAATGTCCTCATCATGGGATGGAGAATTGGCTACTCATGCAGATTTTTCTACCATGGGTTGACTAACAGCACCCGTGAAAATATGGATGCTGCTGCTGGAGGATCATTCTTATCACTTACAATTCCACAAGCAACTTCTCTTGTTGAGAAGATGGCCTCCAACCAAGGGTGGTCTGAAGAACGTCTTCAATCCCGCAAGAAAGGTGGAGGTATGCATCAACTCAAGGAAGTAGATATGCTGTCTGCCAAGATGGATCCGCTAATGAAGAGACTTGAAGACCAAGCTAATGAGAAGCAAGATGTGAAGCATATCCATGACTCTCGTATGACATGTGAAGAATGTGGAAAACACTGGGCATTCAGGGAACAACTGTGCCAAAATCCAAAAAGATGTGAACTTCATCAACAACAACAATTATCGTCCTCAACAGAATCAAGGATGGGGCCAACAACAAAGGCCTTACCAAGGTAACTATCAAGGTAATAATTACAATAATTCTAACAATAATCAACCATCCTTAAAAGATTTAGTCTATGGACAAGCTAAAATTATGGAAGGTTTATCTAGAAAATTAGCTTCCACTGACAAAGTCTTAGAAAATTTAAATAATAAAATGGATAGTTTTTCTTCAGCCATTAAAAAACCATCATAGCTTTAATAAAATGATAGAATCACAAATAGCTCAGCTAGCGACTGCTGTTCCTTTGACTGAAAAAGGTAAGATTCCAGGGCAACCGGAAGATCTCGAAACTGCAAACCTTGTTGAGATTCACAATGCAGGATTTTACAAAGAACCATCAACTGGTGGATGGCGAGATGAATCAATGCCCATCAAGAAGGGTGATCCTGGACGCCCCGTCATCCCCATATGGATTGGACCCCATGAATTCCAAGAAGTTGTCTGTGACCTCGGAGCGAGTGTCAACATCATGCCAAAGGTAATTTATGAAAAGATTCATGGTGGACCTTTGCTATATACATCCATGCATTTGCAGCTTGCAGATCAATCAATCTGCTACCCCGAAGGAATTCTTGATAACGTCTGTATATGCATCGGATGCTCATATGTACCCATGGACTTCGTGGTTTTGGACACCGGATCGAGATATTAGGGCACCTATTATTTTGGGTCGTCCCTTCTTAAGCACTACCAAAGCCATCATCTATGCCGGAAATGCCAAAATTTGCTTCCAAATAAAATACAGGAAAGAGTGGTTCTCTTTCAAGAATCGTGTATTGCATTCTCCGAGCCATCCGCAGGTACAGACTCTGACTGAGGACACAACAACGAAGAAAAAGAAGAAGAACAGGTCCAGGAGAATAAGAAAATCAAAGATTGCACCACCGGCACAAGAACCTCAAGAGATAAAACAACTACAGTCGATATGGCATAAGAAAGAGGTGCAACCATCAAGGTATCCATCTCCGGGACTAATTTATGCACCCAAAGAATGAACAAGACTAGAGAAGTCCGGTTCGACAGACTCAAAATACCGAACCCTCGCCGGGAGGTAAAATCAGTAGTTATCCATATTTACTTTTTCAAATTGCATAATTTATTTTTCTTTTAGCATGTTTACTTTTCTGCATTGCATTACATTTAGAACCCATGTGAATAATCTTGTGGTGTGTTACAACTCATAAGAATACTCACTATGGTGGCACAAAAATAAAAGTAACATATATGTTTCTAGTAATGTTTTATTAGATCATAAAATATTTTCTGCATAGCACGAATATACAAATGTATACAGAGGAAATACAGGCGTACGGACCCATAGGAGACACTTGGGCCCACCACTTGGTCAGCCAGCCTGCTGCTCCTTCTGCCTATGAATTCAAATCTTCAGGCTACAACTCTCTTCACTCACATCTTAATTTCAGCTACTAGCCTTTCCAGTTCGAAATCTTCCTCTAAAGTTTATAAAATCCACAAATAAAAGTGCTGCAGAAATTATATGGTTAGAGATTCTGCTAAAATTCTACTTAGAAAAAGAAAATATCATCAATCACAAGTTGTGTTGTTCTATTTGATTTTTACAGGATATGGAAGAACAGGCTCACGACCGTTGACGAGAAAGTAGTTGCCATGCAAGCAAAACTGAAATTGGGAGACTCTGTTCCAGCATCTCAACATTCGGCCACCTCACTAAGCGACCACGTCAACAACTAGCTTGGGGGAAAGGCATCCCCATGTATCTAGATAAGTATTTTCTTTCCCTTTGCAGTATATTTCTTTCATAATAAAAAGAAGAGGATGTAAAAAACTAAAAAACAAAATAAAAATAGTGTGTTTGTAATTGGCTTTACTATTTGTTTTAGGAGCTGAATAAATAAATAGGACTCTCTACATAATCTCTGAAAATGGAAATGATGAATAGTTGCTCTGTTATAATTCTTTTCAAGTACCTAGTTTTTAGCCTTGAATTCTCCTGAGTTTTGGATAAAATTGTTTTGATATGAAGATTTACTCTAAACTTGAAACTCGTGGGTAGCATATGCTTGATCTAAGTCTAGGTAGTTGATGGATACAATATGAGAAGGTTTGAGCTGCTGTTTATCTTGTTCCAAGTGACACTAGAATTCTGGAGATTTACCTTTTGAAAAACATAAAAAAAACTATATGATGAGTTCCTGTATGACAAAGCTTGAATACCTACCACAACCATACATGTTATTTAGGTTAGGAAAACTTTTATATTTATGCTGCTTGTTTTGCATTGAATCTGTATCTTCAGGAGGATTTATTCAGGAAACAGGAAAAGTGGACCTATCCGTCAGAGCAAATCATGATCAACCGTGACACAACCGACTTAAAGGATCCCAAATCCACTGTCCAAAGTAAACCGCCAAAGATCAAGCCGAGAGGAGCTTGGGGGCGCCGGCCGGCCTATGAGGGCCACCTCTCAGCCCCTCCTTCGTACGTCGGTTCTCCACCGCCTTTGAGAATCCATCTTCACCGTAGATGAAGGTCGGTTCATATCGAGGGTCCAGATGGAGTGTTGCCACGGATTCATGGGCCCACAGGACTCCTGGTGCCCCCTATAAAAGGCCCCCCATACCTCCTACAGGAGGCATCTGAGATCATTCAGAAGGATCAACCGAGAAGAGAAACTACAACCTCATAGCTCCCTACACAAATATTCATAGGCATAGCTAGCTAAGTTAGATCTAGAGAGAGTCGAGCTTTCTGCTTGGATTCCCGATCTTGTCTAGAGTGTGGCTTGGTATAGCCTTGTATCCTTCATTACTTATACATTTACTATGACATTGTTCTTCATATTTATCATATTCATAGTTATCATGTTCATTGTTTACTTTGATTATATGCTTAGTATAGTTAGAGTTATCATTATGTTTATGCATAGGATCGCAAAGCGCTCACTCATTCGAACAGGGTGAGTGGTCGATATTGTGTAAGCGTGGTGCTTATACGTTGTTTACCTGCGGATGCACCCTACATTCTGGATCGTGTGGTAGATCGCGAGGGTGACAGCCTCATTGAGTCATTTGTAGTCCACCTCCCGTCTGTAGGCCAAGTAGGACCCATTGCGACGGATGTAGTCAAGCTCTGTTCTTGCTCTTCATTAGTAATGTCCCTTATGCATAGATAGAAGTTAATCTCTGGCTTATACTAAGTATATATTGCACATCAATGTATGCTTTGACTTGTGAATAGGAGTAACTTAGGAATTAATCTTTCTCTTGTATCTACTTAGACTTGCTATTGCTATCTTATAGAGTACTCTGAGTGTTACATTTATCATTCATATATTATTCTATCTCTTGGTTTACCCCTGTTTAAGAGTAAGTGTTTGGTTCATAGATTCATAATAAGTATAAGTTATCATATATCTTTGCCAGACCTTCCCTGTGGTAAAAATATAAATAACGATACCTGGAATACTCCCGGTGAAATGCTACAATATTATATCTGTGCGCTTGCAGAATTCCATATCTTTCTAAGTCACATTAAA
The DNA here is from genome assembly GCA_030439765.1 of Tripidium arundinaceum. Lineage (NCBI taxonomy): Eukaryota > Viridiplantae > Streptophyta > Magnoliopsida > Poales > Poaceae > Tripidium > Tripidium arundinaceum. The sequence continues at coordinate 12,730 of JAHUYU010000541.1, read as the reverse complement.
ATACCATAAGTATTTCTTGGGGTCATTGCTGAAGATTACATCTTTAGTAGTGATGTTAAGAAATACCAACACCCGCCGTCCCTGGTCAGATTTAAAAACCCTAATTTTATTTATTTTAATTCATAGTTTGCAGTAATTACAAAATTGCCATTCAGAGAGTAAATGCACCGTAACTTCTCCGTTTTAGATCCGATTTCAGTGATCTTCGCGTCTGTGTCATCGTAGCAACACGTAGATTAGATCTAAAAGCTTTTCAAATCTTTTTCCACTATTGGTGTACTGTTCTAATCTATAGTCTTTGTTTGTTATGCATGATTGTCTCTGGATGCTTGTATGTTGCTGTGTTGATTAAGTATAGATGGTGAGTAGTACGTTGGTGACCTAGAGTACTTTGTTGATGAGCAGGATCACCAGGAGTGCATTGAGCAAGGCAAGTATATCATGGGATTATCCTTGTCACCTATTCACCTTAATTATCACTTAAATTCATATCGCATGTGTCTACCTTGTTATCAATAAGGAACTCCTAGCTTTGTACTTGAACCTTGTCACCTATGGGATTATGCATTGGGTAGTATGATGCTAGTGCTCAATTAAAGACCACGATCTTGTAACTTGACTAATGGTATATGCAATAAACATTAAAAAGATGATTTTTAGCAACATGGAATATAGGGTGGGGAGCATTTGGCTTTTTACATGATGCTCTCATGCCCTCCCTAAGGACTTATCTGTCAATGATAACCCGGGACTTACAGTACAACCGTGAGTGCTATATGGCTCTGGCTTTAGTCAAGTATGAAGAACTTTTCTAGCTTGTTAGTGGTTACCGAAAGGGGCAAAAGGGGCTTGCTGAGTCAGGTATAGGGAAGCCTCTGTTCCTATGTGTATAGCCGAGATGTAATGTGCCATTCGAAAGGGGGGTTCCTACATCTGCTTGCCATTGAAATCTGGCGGCCACTAACTTGTTAGGAAAACTTTTGAAAGACTTCATAGTGAACCCTGCTAACCTTCCTTGGAAGTGGGTCAAGAGGGCTAGCTACCTCGGGCAAAAGGGCAAATCACGGCTCACGGGTAAAGGTGTACAACCTCTGCATAGTGTAAAACTGTTATACAGCCGTGCTCATGGTCACGAGCGGCCTGGACTCCTTATTGAATAGATGATCACTTATACTTATTGTTTATGCTATACATTATTCTTGTTTACATGATCATGTGGTTATTTGGGCTTATGCTAAACTTGTTGCTACTCAATGGATAAAATTATGACTCACTAAAAGCTAATCGCAGTAAACCAGTGTCAACCTTTGAGCTTCATGAACCCCATGTTATATTTGTTGAGTATGAGATATACTTACATTTGTTTATTTTAATTCTTTTGAAAAATCCTGGATGGGTAACAAATGGTAATGCTTTCGCTGAGTATCCTGAGGACTATTAGGCTTGAGGTCAACCAGATGGCATCCCTATGGATTATGGAGGAGTTTATCGGAGTGCTTTAGTTATCTCATTCGTTTTCACTGAGACTTTGATATTATTGTAATGGATCATTAAACGTGATGTAATAAAGCATTGTGCTTGGTACTGTTGGTATTTCTTAACGCATACAGAAATATTCCGCAAGCGTACGGATATACCATTGTAGCATTTCACCTAGAAGTATTCAAGGTATCGTTCATTTATATCTCCGAAAGGAAGGCATGGTGTAAGTGCAATCAAGCCCTAATGTGGGTTTTGGCGTTGATGATCACCGAATTAGAGGACTAATGAGATTTATCGAGATGACAAGCAGGGAATATCAAATGGAGGATGTTACATGAAACGGAGGAGACCCCAATTACATTTGTCAACGGCATCCCACTCTTTGGAGGTTTAAAATTCTTTTATATTTTGAATTTGAGTATATATAGGAAACGTCGTACTATCAAGGGGGACTCAAAAACACTTGTCAAAGTGTGCAACCAAGTGCTCAACATCTACTCAATACATCCTCAGTTGCTCAGCCCTGACAGCCATGCTTTCCAATCCTGACCTTTTGCTGTCCAGGCAGGTGCGGCAGTGCCACGGGTCAAGTGCGGCACTGCCGCACTTACCCGACTGTTGGGACCCAGGGGTATAAATAACTCTTTTTCTCCCCCCAACGGTTACTTCTTCTTCCACCTCTACTCATTTTGACAGAACAGACCTGGTGCTCATCTCCTCTCTCCTCCATTGGTGCTCTTCAAGCTCTCAAGCTTCCCTTTGATATTTCCCATCAATCCTTGAGAGAAAAGTGCCCCAAACTCGATTAGAGAGTAGATCCACTGATTCCAAAGACTAAGAGCACTTGGTTCGTGTTTTGGCCGGCGGTTTGTGTTCATTACTCTTGGAGCTTTGCTCCTAGCCGGCTAGAGCATCGCCCTTGAGCTTGCCAACTTGTGTGGCAGCCTAGGGAGGTTTGTAACCATCTCTTGCAGCTAGGAAATCACCCCTCATCTCAAGAGTTGAGTCTCTTGACTTGAGAACGAGGTAGGAGTGCAAAGCCCTAAGCCTTGGTGGCTAACCTCAACAACATGGACGTAGGCAAGCCTTAGTGGCGAGCTAAACCACGGGTTAAATCATCGTGTCACCTTGTGCTTGATTTACTTTGTTTGGAATTCATATTGTGTTTGAGGTGATTTCTAGGGTTTGAGGTCCATCTACTTAATTATACTCGATCTACTCAATTCTGTTGTTGATCTGTGATCTATATCCCTGCAGGAAGCTAAGAATTTACCTGATCTAAATTTCGTTGGATAGTTTTTGAGCTGTAAGCTGACCTTGTCTGTAGGTGTGGCAGTGCCGCTGTTCTGGTGCGGCAGTGCCACAGTGCGGCAGTGCCGCTGTCCTAGTGCGGCAATGCCGCTGTGGAATTTGACGTCTATTTTAATTGAGTTTTTACAGGCCTATTCACCCCCCCTCTAGGCCTCCAAAGATCCTACACATGGTGTAAAAGTCTCTAATAGGGACATGGACAAGATAACATGACTGCATAATAGTTCAAAGTTCATAACAGGGGTAAGCCAGGATAAATATTGGATAGTGTGACACACACTCAAGCCAATCTCAAGGATAAAGATAAAAAGGAGGAATAAAGAATAAAAGAATATACCTAAACTGGAGCAGGATTATCTTAAATAGCTATGCTAAGATGAGCAGATGATCGTACACATACATAGTATTCTAAGGATAGAGATCCTAAGTTAAGATAGCCTTGGTCACTAAAGACTTGCTTCGGGCACCGGCTTATACTTGGTCTGCCAAGTACCTCCGGCCTGTAGCTCTACGTCAAACCTGAACGTGGGGGATTACGAGGGACAGACAGGGCTGTCACCACCTGCCGCCTACCTCTCAACCATGGGGAACGAGGCAAACGAAGGTAGCCTTTAGCATAAACACCACGTCTATGCCAACGACTACTACTCTAGCGTTGCACAGGTTTATCCATCTTTATCTGGGTCCTCTACTAGAGTATTTGTCACAAGGATGAACGACGAACCTACAAGTAAATAATGAACAAGACTAACTTAAATTAGACTCACCACCTCAACTTAGGTCTTAATCTAACCATGTATGCTGTATAAAAGATTAAGTATAAAGTTCTATATGCTAAACTAATAACATAAGAACTTAACTCTATTTCATAAGCATAGCTATATTGATAATATGAGAGCAAGTACAAAAGGAAACTCTTGATATTATTCATACCAAAAGGCTCAAGTTGCTCAAGCTCTCCAAGGTAACTTCTCCTAGCTCTAACTACTAAGAAATGTAAAAAGAATACAAGTGGAGTGAGAGAGGCTCTTGAGTGAGGTGTGTGTTGTTGTGAGAGCCCTCCCTATCTTTATATACTACTCCTAGAGGCGGTTTGGAGGAAATATTCCCATTGATCCTCAGCGCACCGCCCTCTACTGGAGTAATGGCACCGACTAGAGAAGACTGGGCCCAAGGGGCGACAGTGGGGGTGCGGCCGCACCCCTGGTATGGCCGTCCCCTGGCTGGCCCGCCTCGCCACCGCCTTTGCGTGGCAGGCCTCTGGATGGGCCTGGACCTTGGTTATGTCAGTTTGGGGTCCAGATCTTCAAGGTATGTGGGCCTTCTTCTTATTCCTTGGCTTGAATCTGCATTACGCTTTGCTGGTTTGCGTATTTTGACTATATTTTCCACCATATTTATGTGTATGTCCTACGAAACAATGTTCTTCCAATACATGTGGAAATAGGTTAATGATAATAACATATGTGTGTAAGATATGCTAGTTCTCCTGTTTTTGTGTCTTAATTGGCGGTCGGATTTGGTCGTTAACGACCGCCAAGAAGATCCCCTAAGCTTACCCTTTGCTCATCCCGAGCAAGAGCTAAGACATTGGTTCTTGATCATGAGTTGCTGCAATGCCGATTATGTTTCAAAGGTACCATGCTTGTAACAAGGTATTTTTCCATATTCTGAATAAGTCAGCATTTTATCCACCCTTCTTACTAAATTCTTATGGGGCTTTTTAGCTTTCCCTGAGTCTTGGGCGGTTGCAGATCAGGACAGTTTCATAGAATTACCATTCAATCATTCTTGGATCAACTTTCTTTTAGGAGGTTTGAAAATTTTTGCAAATAATAAGTAAGTTCCTCAAATGATTCTCTCGGTCGCACAAAGTGTACGTTCCTCACCAAAGGCTTTTTTATTTGCCTTTCTTTTCATCCTACTTCTAAATAGCTTATGTGGATCTTTGGGTAGGTATGAAAGTAAGGCATACTTGCATCACATAATATTGCTAAATCAAAAATCGGACCTCAAGGAGATGCAAGTCATACACTTTGATCAAGATGTGCAAGTGTGTGGATTTTTCTTAAGTTTTAGGTGTGAACTCCTTTTCCATGACTCTTTCTCTTTTTTTCTCCTTAGAAAACATGGGCTATCATTTATTCTTCTCTTTCTCTCTTTTTTTCTCTCATGCCTTTTGGCATGGATTTCTTATTCTCCTGGACCTGTTCTTCTTCTTTTTCTTCGTTGTTGTGTCCTCAGTCAGAGTCTGTACCTGCGGATGGCTCGGAGAATGCAATACACGATTCTTGAAAGAGAACCACTCTTTCCTGTATTTTATTTGGAAGCAAATTTTGGCATTTCCGGCATAGATGATGGCTTTGGTAGTGCTTAAGAAGGGACGACCCAAAATAATAGGTGCCCTTATATCTCGACCGGTGTCCAAAACCACGAAGTCCATGGGTACATATGAGCATCCGATGCATATACAGACGTTATCAAGAATTCCTTCGGGGTAGCAGATTGATTGATCTGCAAGCTGCAAATGCATGGATGTATATAGCAAAGGTCCACCATGAATCTTTTCATAAATTACCTTTGGCATGATGTTGACACTCGCTCCGAGGTCACAGACAACTTCTTGGAATTCATGGGGTCCAATCCATATGGGGATGACGGGGCGTCCAGGATCACCCTTCTTGATGGGCATTGATTCATCTCGCCATCCACCAGTTGATGGTTCTTTGTAAAATCCTGCATTGTGAATCTCAACAAGGTTTGCAGTTTCGAGATCTTCCGGTTGCCCTGGAATCTTACCTTTTTCAGTCAAAGGAACAGCAGTCGCTAGCTGAGCTATTTGTGATTCTATCATTTTATTAAAGCTATGATGGTTTTTAATGGCTGAAGAAAAACTATCCATTTTATTATTTAAATTTTCTAAGACTTTGTCAGTGGAAGCTAATTTTCTAGATAAACCTTCCATAATTTTAGCTTGTCCATAGACTAAATCTTTTAAGGATGGTTGATTATTGTTAGAATTATTGTAATTATTACCTTGATAGTTACCTTGGTAAGGCCTTTGTTGTTGGCCCCATCCTTGATTCTGTTGAGGACGATAATTGTTGTTGTTGATGAAGTTCACATCTTTTTGGATTTTGGCACAGTTGTTCCCTGAATGCCCAGTGTTTCCACATTCTTCACATGTCATACGAGAGTCATGGATATGCTTCACATCTTGCTTCTCATTAGCTTGGTCTTCAAGTCTCTTCATTAGCGGATCCATCTTGGCAGACAGCATATCTACTTCCTTGAGTTGATGCATACCTCCACCTTTCTTGCGGGATTGAAGACGTTCTTCAGACCACCCTTGGTTGGAGGCCATCTTCTCAACAAGAGAAGTTGCTTGTGGAATTGTAAGTGATAAGAATGATCCTCCAGCAGCAGCATCCATATTTTCACGGGTGCTGTTAGTCAACCCATGGTAGAAAATCTGCATGAGTAGCCAATTCTCCATCCCATGATGAGGACATTTTGACATGTAATCTTGATAATGTTCCCATGCCTCAAGGACAGATTCATCATGTTGCTTGTTGGCGATCCTTATTGCATGATAATAATCGCCAAATCCTGCATAAAAACAACTCAAATGATCACCAAACTTAGTGATATGGTTTATACCTAATAGATTCCACAAGTTTTGGTGATTTAGCATGTGCAAGGAAATACAGAAGAAAAACATATCAAAGTGCGCATTCAGACAAAGCGTAATTCATCCTACGCAGGGGAATAAAGGAAAAAGGCCCACCTACGTGTCAAACCTGGGCCAATCCTCCACATAGGATTCATCCAGGCCCAGCCAAGAGCCTGCCAGAGAAAGACGAAGGCGAACGGGCCACCCCAGGGAGTGGCCACGCCCCCATGGGCCCCGCTCAGCCCAAACTTTTGTCGGTTGTCTCTTACCGACATCACAATGTCGGTTGTCGAGGGGACATCCAAATGCAATGTACCTGGAGGTTGGTTGGAGCATTAAGGAGAGGAATCAAGAATATTCCAACACATATTCCCTCTCCTCTTCACTATAAATAGAGACCCTCTCCTCCACTTGTAAAGACACTCTACTTGGGAGCTTCACCATACACACATTTTTTTAGTAGTGTCCCTCTGGGTGCTAGCACCTAGTTGTATTAGAGAAAAGAGGAAGAGAGGAGAGGAATAGAGCTAAGGAGGAGTCGGGCTTGACGGGTCCTCCTCGACTTTGTACCTCTACGGAGCCGACTCATTCGTGAGTGGTATTTGGGTTCTTTCTTTGGAACTTCCAAGCTATCTATTTTATCAAAGTTCAGCTCTTACTTTACTTATTTACGGGAACTCCACTCGACCGAGTGCTCTAGTCCAAGGATCCGGGCTAGAGTAGTAATCATTAGCATAGACGTGGTGTCTAGGCTAGTCTTCACCTGAGTTTGCACCCAAACCTACGAATAGTTGTGGTAGCCTAGGGAGGTTTGTAACCATCTCTTGCAGCTAGGAAATCACCCCTCATCTCAAGAGTTGAGTCTCTTGACTTGAGAACGAGGTAGGAGTGCAAAGCCCTAAGCCTTGGTGGCTAACCTCAACAACATGGACGTAGGCAAGCCTTAGTGGCGAGCTAAACCACGGGTTAAATCATCGTGTCACCTTGTGCTTGATTTACTTTGTTTGGAATTCATATTGTGTTTGAGGGGTAGGCGGCAGGTGGTGACAACCCTGTCCGTCCCTCGTAATCCCCCACGTTCGTTTAGGGTGTAGGAGTCTAAATTGTCACATGAGGTTGCTGGCAGACCAGTCTCGGTGGCCTCCCGACCCATCTCATGCCTAGTTCTAACTCTTAACCATGTATATGTATGATCATCAACTGTTCTTTGCACGGTTATATTAGAACATGCCTGCTCCAGTTAGGAACATTCTTTTATTCTTTGTTTTCCTTTTATCCTTGAGGTTGGCCCAAGTGTGTGTCACACTATCTTAAAACTTATCATGGCTTACCCCTGTATTGAGTATTGGTCTATTATGCAGTCATGTTATCCTGTCCATGTCTCTACTAGAGATTTTTACACCATGCCTTCCTTTGGGAAAATATAAATCACAATACCCTGAATACTTCCGGGTGAAATGCTACAACGATAATTCCGTGCGCTTGCGGATTCGTTCTGCGATCGTTCAGAACTATCGTCAAGGTATTTCTTGGCGGCGTTGCTAATTCTAGCAACGACGTTAAGAAATGCCAACAGTATAATGGAATTTGCTATGATTTTGTTCTAAGAGAAACTTGACATCCGGAGTTTTATTTCAAAAATGCTAAAATAAAAAGTTCCTCAATGATTATATTTCCTACCAAAGCCATATGGCACCTTCAATTGCAAAACCCTTAGTCATATGCTGCTTGTTATCATGTTGAGCTTTGTCAAATTGATGCGACCCTTGTTGAGATTCTCGTCATGCACCCATGATCAGGATTCACGTACACTCCACAAATAAATTGCTGACTCTTACACTGAGAGTTACGCAAAAACATGCTTTCCGTCCACCAAATAAAATACTCCATCTATGTGACATGATTCGATCTCTCAAAAAAAATCTCCTTTGTCAAAAAGAAGATATGGGCTATCTAAAGAGAGAGAGAGAGTCCATGCTAAAAAGCATGAGATTCAAAAAGGAATATGTATATATATATATCATGCCAAAAGGCATGCGAAAAAAAGAGAGAAAGAAAAAGAAATCCATGCCAAAAGGCATGAGAGAAAAAAAGAGAGAAAGAGAAGAATAAATGATAGCCCATGTTTTCTAAGGAGAAAAAAAGAGAAAGAGTCATGGAAAAGGAGTTCACACCTAAAACTTAAGAAAAATCCACACACTTGCACATCTTGATCAAAGTGTATGACTTGCATCTCCTTGAGGTCCGATTTTTGATTTAGCAATATTATGTGATGCAAGTATGCCTTACTTTCATACCTACCCAAAGATCCACATAAGCTATTTAGAAGTAGGATGAAAAGAAAGGCAAATAAAAAAGCCTTTGGTGAGGAACGTACACTTTGTGCGACCGAGAGAATCATTTGAGGAACTTACTTATTATTTGCAAAAATTTTCAAACCTCCTAAAAGAAAGTTGATCCAAGAATGATTGAATGGTAATTCTATGAAACTGTCCTGATCTGCAACCGCCCAAGACTCAGGGAAAGCTAAAAAGCCCCATAAGAATTTAGTAAGAAGGGTGGATAAAATGCTGACTTATTCAGAATATGGAAAAATACCTTGTTACAAGCATGGTACCTTTGAAACATAATCGGCATTGCAGCAACTCATGATCAAGAACCAATGTCTTAGCTCTTGCTCGGGATGAGCAAAGGGTAAGCTTAGGGGATCTTCTTGGCGGTCGTTAACGACCAAATCCGACCGCCAATTAAGACACAAAAACAGGAGAACTAGCATATCTTACACACATATGTTATTATCATTAACCTATTTCCACATGTATTGGAAGAACATTGTTTCGTAGGACATACACATAAATATGGTGGAAAATATAGTCAAAATACGCAAACCAGCAAAGCGTAATGCAGATTCAAGCCAAGGAATAAGAAGAAGGCCCACATACCTTGAAGATCTGGACCCCAAACTGACATAACCAAGGTCCAGGCCCATCCAGAGGCCTGCCACGCAAAGGCGGTGGCGAGGCGGGCCAGCCAGGGGACGGCCATACCAGGGGTGCGGCCGCACCCCCACTGTCGCCCCTTGGGCCCAGTCTTCTCTAGTCGGTGCCATTACTCCAGTAGAGGGCGGTGCGCTGAGGATCAATGGGAATATTTCCTCCAAACCGCCTCTAGGAGTAGTATATAAAGATAGGGAGGGCTCTCACAACAACACACACCTCACTCAAGAGCCTCTCTCACTCCACTTGTATTCTTTTTACATTTCTTAGTAGTTAGAGCTAGGAGAAGTTACCTTGGAGAGCTTGAGCAACTTGAGCCTTTTGGTATGAATAATATCAAGAGTTTCCTTTTGTACTTGCTCTCATATTATCAATATAGCTATGCTTATGAAATAGAGTTAAGTTCTTATGTTATTAGTTTAGCATATAGAACTTTATACTTAATCTTTTATACAGCATACATGGTTAGATTAAGACCTAAGTTGAGGTGGTGAGTCTAATTTAAGTTAGTCTTGTTCATTATTTACTTGTAGGTTCGTCGTTCATCCTTGTGACAAATACTCTAGTAGAGGACCCAGATAAAGATGGATAAACCTGTGCAACGCTAGAGTAGTAGTCGTTGGCATAGACGTGGTGTTTATGCTAAAGGCTACCTTCGTTTGCGTATTTTGACTATATTTTCCACCATATTTATGTGTATGTCCTACGAAACAATGTTCTTCCAATACATGTGGAAATAGGTTAATGATAATAACATATGTGTGTAAGATATGCTAGTTCTCCTGTTTTTGTGTCTTAATTGGCGGTCGGATTTGGTCGTTAACGACCGCCAAGAAGATCCCCTAAGCTTACCCTTTGCTCATCCCGAGCAAGAGCTAAGACATTGGTTCTTGATCATGAGTTGCTGCAATGCCGATTATGTTTCAAAGGTACCATGCTTGTAACAAGGTATTTTTCCATATTCTGAATAAGTCAGCATTTTATCCACCCTTCTTACTAAATTCTTATGGGGCTTTTTAGCTTTCCCTGAGTCTTGGGCGGTTGCAGATCAGGACAGTTTCATAGAATTACCATTCAATCATTCTTGGATCAACTTTCTTTTAGGAGGTTTGAAAATTTTTGCAAATAATAAGTAAGTTCCTCAAATGATTCTCTCGGTCGCACAAAGTGTACGTTCCTCACCAAAGGCTTTTTTATTTGCCTTTCTTTTCATCCTACTTCTAAATAGCTTATGTGGATCTTTGGGTAGGTATGAAAGTAAGGCATACTTGCATCACATAATATTGCTAAATCAAAAATCGGACCTCAAGGAGATGCAAGTCATACACTTTGATCAAGATGTGCAAGTGTGTGGATTTTTCTTAAGTTTTAGGTGTGAACTCCTTTTCCATGACTCTTTCTCTTTTTTTCTCCTTAGAAAACATGGGCTATCATTTATTCTTCTCTTTCTCTCTTTTTTTCTCTCATGCCTTTTGGCATGGATTTCTTTTTCTTTCTCTCTTTTTTTCGCATGCCTTTTGGCATGATATATATATATACATATTCCTTTTTGAATCTCATGCTTTTTAGCATGGACTCTCTCTCTCTCTTTAGATAGCCCATATCTTCTTTTTGACAAAGGAGATTTTTTTTGAGAGATCGAATCATGTCACATAGATGGAGTATTTTATTTGGTGGACGGAAAGCATGTTTTTGCGTAACTCTCAGTGTAAGAGTCAGCAATTTATTTGTGGAGTGTACGTGAATCCTGATCATGGGTGCATGACGAGAATCTCAACAAGGGTCGCATCAATTTGACAAAGCTCAACATGATAACAAGCAGCATATGACTAAGGGTTTTGCAATTGAAGGTGCCATATGGCTTTGGTAGGAAATATAATCATTGAGGAACTTTTTATTTTAGCATTTTTGAAATAAAACTCCGGATGTCAAGTTTCTCTTAGAACAAAATCATAGCAAATTCCATTATACTGTTGGCATTTCTTAACGTCGTTGCTAGAATTAGCAACGCCGCCAAGAAATACCTTGACGATAGTTCTGAACGATCGCAGAACGAATCCGCAAGCGCACGGAATTATCGTTGTAGCATTTCACCCGGAAGTATTCAGGGTATTGTGATTTATATTTTCCCAAAGGAAGGCATGGTGTAAAAATCTCTAGTAGAGACATGGACAGGATAACATGACTGCATAATAGACCAATACTCAATACAGGGGTAAGCCATGATAAGTTTTAAGATAGTGTGACACACACTTGGGCCAACCTCAAGGATAAAAGGAAAACAAAGAATAAAAGAATGTTCCTAACTGGAGCAGGCATGTTCTAATATAACCGTGCAAAGAACAGTTGATGATCATACATATACATGGTTAAGAGTTAGAACTAGGCATGAGATGGGTCGGGAGGCCACCGAGACTGGTCTGCCAGCAACCTCATGTGACAATTTAGACTCCTACACCCTAAACGAACGTGGGGGATTACGAGGGACGGACAGGGTTGTCACCACCTGCCGCCTACCCCTCAAACACAATATGAATTCCAAACAAAGTAAATCAAGCACAAGGTGACACGATGATTTAACCCGTGGTTTAGCTCGCCACTAAGGCTTGCCTACGTCCATGTTGTTGAGGTTAGCCACCAAGGCTTAGGGCTTTGCACTCCTACCTCGTTCTCAAGTCAAGAGACTCAACTCTTGAGATGAGGGGTGATTTCCTAGCTGCAAGAGATGGTTACAAACCTCCCTAGGCTACCACAACTATTCGTAGGTTTGGGTGCAAACTCAGGTGAAGACTAGCCTAGACACCACGTCTATGCTAATGATTACTACTCTAGCCCGGATCCTTGGACTAGAGCACTCGGTCGAGTGGAGTTCCCGTAAATAAGTAAAGTAAGAGCTGAACTTTGATAAAATAGATAGCTTGGAAGTTCCAAAGAAAGAACCCAAATACCACTCACGAATGAGTCGGCTCCGTAGAGGTACAAAGTCGAGGAGGACCCGTCAAGCCCGACTCCTCCTTAGCTCTATTCCTCTCCTCTCTTCCTCTTTTCTCTAATACAACTAGGTGCTAGCACCCAGAGGGACACTACTAAAAAAATGTGTGTATGGTGAAGCTCCCAAGTAGAGTGTCTTTACAAGTGGAGGAGAGGGTCTCTATTTATAGTGAAGAGGAGAGGGAATATGTGTTGGAATATTCTTGATTCCTCTCCTTAATGCTCCAACCAACCTCCAGGTACATTGCATTTGGATGTCCCCTCGACAACCGACATT
>JAHUYU010002077.1:0-21017 GCA_030439765.1 Tripidium arundinaceum | reverse complement strand
TCACGGAAAGCATATCTACTTTTTTTACAGTATGCATACCTTTTTGGGATCTTCTTTCCTCCCCCCAGCTTTGATTCGTTACCATTTTACTGATGAGAGCCATAGCTCCATCAATGGTGAGGGAGAGAAAAGCTCCTCCAGTAGCAGCGTCGATGTGGCCCTTTGACATAATTGTTAATCCATCATAAAAATTTTGGAGCACTAACCAGTTTTCGATGCCGTGATGTGGGCAGGCTTGAATGTAGTCTTGAAGCCTTTCCCATGCCTCGGGAATGGACTCCGTGCACTCTGCTAGAAGTTGGAGATTCGTCCCCTCAGGGCATTGGTTTTGCCCATGGGGAAGAATTTAGCGAGGAACGTCGTGGAACATTTGTCCCATGATCCGACAGCTTCCTTTTCTTTGTAGAACCACTGTTTCGCCTTCCCTGAAAGGAGAAAGCAAACCAGCGGAGCCTGATACTCTCCGGTGTGACGTCCTTGATGACGATTGTATCGCACAGTTCGAGGAAGTGTTGGAGATGTGCGTTCGCGTCCTCGCTAGGCAAACCATGGAATTGGTTTGCCTGCACCATCGTGATGAGACCAGTACGTAGTTCGAAGTTTCCATTCCCAACATTGACAGCGGGCCCAACGGGCACGTTGGCAACGGCGGGAGTGGAGTAGTCACGGAGGGTCTTGGCCATGATTGGAACGGTGGATGGTGCGAGAGTGACTGTTTTGACTGTCGGTGGAGCGGACAGGGAAGGAGGGACAAGGGTCCTCTTCTTCCTCAGGAGTGGTCTGGATTTGAATTGTAGTTCTCCGGCAGGTCGAAACCGGTCATACACTATCCTGTTTTCATCCACAACAGAGGAGAAAACAAGCAAGGTTAGCCTGCATAAACAATGGCTACCCTTACATGCATTTACCATGAACATATCATACTAGATCTTTTAATCAGTTATGCCTTCCCTGGCAACGGTGCTAGAAATGCTTGTTGGCATTTCTTAGCGCCATCGCTAGGTTCATGTCCCTGGCGACAGCACTAGAAATGCCTGTTGGCAGTTCTTAGCTCCATCATTAAGAATGGGGTTGAATCCATCCTTAGCAACGGTGCCAAGAACGCCTCGGTCATTAGTAGTTGGATTCTACTAATCACGACCGTGATAGTTCCTTGTCCATTTATTAATCCGCAAGCGCACGGAGCTATCATTGTAGCATTTCACCCAGAGAGTATTCGGGTATCGTTCATTTATATTTTTCCCATGGGAAGGCATTTGATTAAGATCCTAGAATGAACATGGACTTGGGTAATAATGCGGTGTAAGATTATCCATGTTTAATGCAGGGGTAAGAACAGTGATATTCAAGATAGTGGACACACACATGGCATTCCTCAAAGGATAAATAAGAAAAGAAATAAAGAAACAAGATTCCTAAAGTGAGCAAGCAATGGTCTAGTATAGTCTCATCATGATTAGTTGATGATCATACAACTTTACATAATTAGAATCAGGACTAAGGATGAAGCAGGTCGGGAGAGCACTCGAGTACTGGTCTGCCAGCAACCTCAGTGACAATTTAGACTCCTACACCCCAATCGAATGTGGGGGAATACAAAGGACGGACAGGGCTGTCACCACCTGCCGCCTACCCCTCATTCCGTAGAAAGGGACAATGCAATCACCTGTTCCTCCATACCCAAGCACCATGCTTGCGTATGCAGCAACTACCCAAATCCCCCACGGTCCCCGACCCTACGGATCGACCGGTAAAGCAAATGGGCACACCTTGCGGCACAATGAACCACCACCTCAACTTAGCTCTAATCCCAATTACATATGTTATATGATTTATTAAGCACAAAGTAAGCATGTTATTCCCATGACACACAAACTATAGACTAGTTCATATATCAAGATCATAACAGCAAAACTATACTATAGTTCATAAGTATAACTATAAATAGATAATGAGAGCAAGACTTTGGAAGAACTCATAATTCTATTCATACCCAAGGGTGTCTTCTTCCAAGGAGCCAAGCTGTCCAAGGTAGCTTTGCCTTGCTCTAAAACAAATAATAAAGCTACAACTAGGAAATAGAGAGTAAGGTAATGCTTGATGTGGTTGTGTGTTGAGTTGAGGGGCTTGGCTCTCTATTTATGCAGGGAGAAAGGCGGTGCTCCTCCCTATTCTTGGCGTGAGGCACCCAGGGAACCGACGTTGCATGCCTCCAGGCCACCGCCAGAGAAAGACCAGGGTAGATGGCGGTGCCAGGGGGGCGACCGCCGCCTGGGCCGGCCGGCCCACCAAGGGGCCCAAGTGGCCACCGCCTTTGCGAGGTGGACTCTGGTTGGGCTTGGAATACTGCTGCATGGTGTTTTGCCCCGTTGGTGTTACGATGTTTAGCGCCTTCTCCATTCTTTGCGCGAATCAACATTGGAAAGCGCCTTTTGATGGTTTATTCCATGTATTTGTGTTTGTGACATGCGAAGTGATATACTCCAAATACATGCGGAACTCAGTTAAGAGTAAAAGCATATGTGACTTAAGTCTGCTAGTTTCTCCTTTTTATGAGCTTATTGATGGTCGAATTTCATCGTTAGTGACCGTCAACAGGAGGCTGCTGAGATTGTTGATGATTCGGTTGGGGGTTTATGTTGAAGACCTACTGATTTTGACCTCATTGTGGCGGGTTCTGGCCTTTGTTGTCCCTGGGAGGCTGCTTGCTGTTTTGAGACTGAGCTTGCTACTTGTATTGGTTTTGCTCTTCCATCCTCTTCCGGAGGTCATTATCAGATCTGCAGTACTTCTTGAATTCATTGTACAACTCTTCAATGGTCGAAGGCTTCTCTCTAGCGAGATGTCCTGCGAAGGGTCCGATGCGGAGGCCTTTAATGGTAGCTTCAACTCTCATGTCTTCAAGCACATTGGGAGCCCGAGCCTTGAGATGCACAAATTTCTGGTAATAGCATTTGAGAGATTCCCCTGGCTATTGCTTGCATTGGAAGAGGTTGAAGGCTGTTAAGGACTCATTTGTGAATCCTTTAAAATTGGCCATGATTTTGTCATGGAGGTCTTCCCATGAGTATACAGATTTTGGCTTCAACATGGAATACCAGGTGAGGGCATCGCCTTCAGCTGATGATGAAGGACTTCGCTAGGACTATGTCGCTTCCCCCGGCGGAGGCTATGGTAGCCTCAAAGCTCATTATGAATTGGCGGGGGTATGTCTGGCCATTGAACTTGGGAAAGGAAATGGACTTGTAAGTAGATAGCCAGGGGAGCTCTGTAGGCCTTCGGACAGTGGTGACTTGTTGTCTATGTGTTTTGGGGTGGATTAAGGCTAAGTGGAGTGCCGAAGGTTCATTGGAGTAGCGGGTTCGGTGTGGGGTTGAGCTGGCTTTGTGCTGCTAGTAGAGGTTGGTTGGAGTTGTTTGAAGTTGTGTGGTTTGGCTGCAGGCTTTGTATTTCTGGTTGCAAGATTGCTAGCTGCTGGCGTACCTCGGCTGCTTGCTGGGAAGCGAGAACTGCCCTCTGGTTGGTGGCAAAGGTTGCTGCTAACTTATCTCTTTCCTGCTGTGCCTGCTGCAGCTGAGCTTGCAATTGTTTGAGTACCTACTCTAGTGTTGGGTCAAGGTTTAGTTGCTCATCTTCACCCGCTAGCTGGTTTGCCGTGGGGGCTTCTTCTTCCGCCACATCGTCCTGGGCTTAGGGGCGCTAGCGTACGTACTGTGAGTAGTACGCCAGGGCCATCCCACGTGGGGCATCCCCCTGGTCTGAGCAGAGGCCTTCCTTTTAGTTGGCATTGTGGGCTTGTGCCTGGCCTAGCACGATGGGCGCCAATGTTGGGAAGTCTGTCCCGACAGTAGTGAAGGCTGGACGCAGGTCCACCCAATCCCCACACGGTGATAAGGTAGAGCTAGCGGCGTTGCCCGAAGGCTTGGGGGCTAGAACAAGCGTGATTATCGAGATGAGTATGTTTAGGGTTTCGAGCCTTGGAATCTCCTGCTTTATTGAGGATCGAGTCCCCCTTTTATAGGAAGATGTTACATGCATGGTATATTTATATCCTTGTCCTCTGCCAGCTAAGGCATATTCCCTGGATATTCCCTATTCACTCCTTCCCCCTCAAGGGCATTCTAGGTCTTCTCTTGCGGCCACCACCTTCCTTGATGGGCCCTTGTTGACCCGAGCTAAGGCCCATTGAGTCCTGTCGTGGGCTCCGCGAAGTCTTCAGCGCCGCCGGTACCAGCCATTGTGGCTGGCGCTCCCGCCTTCGCCTTCGCCTTCGCCTTCACCTTCGAGGTCATCAGCCGAGTCCGCTTCGTTGGTGCCATGTGTGTTCATCTTCTTGACAACTTTCACGGGTCGCTCCCAGCTCTTCAGCGCCGTCACGTGCCTTCTAGTGTGTCACCGAAGGTCTCCTCCCAAGTCTGGTCCTTAGGTGAAGGTTCGTCCCTGCGCGCCGTCCCTGCAATCACAACCGGCCTGAGTAGCTTTGGTCAGCATTAGATGGGGGGCCTTCGGGGTCGAGCCTCCGCTTCCCAACACCTACTAGTGTAGAAGAAGCTCTCAAGGATCCGGATTGGGTGAATGCCATGCATGAAGAATTGAACAACTTCACCCGTAAGCAAGTATGGACACTTGAAGAGCGACCACAAGATGCAAGAGTCATTGGAACAAAGTGGGTGTTCCACAACAAGCTAGATGATCAAGGTGTTGTTGTGAGGAACAAGGCAAGACTAGTTGTAAAGGGGTTCTCCCAAGTTGAAGGTTTGGATTTTGGAGAGACCTTTGCACCGGTTGTAGGACTTGAATCCATTGGTATCCTCCTTGCATATGCATCTAGCCATGAAATGAAACTATATTAAATGGATGTTAAAAGTGCATTTTAAATGGCTTCATAAATGAACTAGTCTATGTTGATCAACCTCCCGGGTTTGAAGACCCTAGATATCCTAATCATGTTTATAGGTTATCCAAGGAGCTATATGGGCTAAAGCAAGCTCCAAAGGCTTGGTATGAGCGCCTTCGAGATTTCCTTATTGAGAAGGGTTTCATCATTGGGAAGGTCGACACCACACTATTCACCAAGAAGCTTGATGGAGAGATCTTCATTTGTCAAGAAGATGAACACACATGGCACCAACGAAGCGGACTCGGCTGATGACCTCGAAGGTGAAGGCGAAGGCGAAGGCGAAGGCGGGAGCGCCAGCCACAATGGCTGGTACCGGCGGCGCTGAAGACTTCGCGGAGCCCACGACAGGACTCAATGGGCCTTAGCTCGGGTCAACAAGGGCCCATCAAGGAAGGTGGTGGCCGCAAGAGAAGACCTAGAATGCCCTTGAGGGGGAAGGAGTGAATAGGGAATATCCAGGGAATATGCCTTAGCTGGCAGAGGACAAGGATATAAATATACCATGCATGTAACATCTTCCTATAAAAGGGGGACTCGATCCTCAATAAAGCAGGAGATTCCAAGGCTCGAAACCCTAAACATACTCATCTCGATAATCACGCTTGTTCTAGCCCCCAAGCCTTCGGGCAACGCCGCTAGCTCTACCTTATCACCGTGTGGGGATTGGGTGGACCTGCGTCCAGCCTTCACTACTGTCGGGACAGACTTCCCAACATTGGCGCCCATCGTGCTAGGCCAGGCACAAGCCCACAATGCCAACTAAAAGGAAGGCCTCTGCTCAGACCAGGGGGATGCCCCACGTGGGATGGCCCTGGCGTACTACTCACAGTACGTACGCTAGCGCCCCTAAGCCCAGGACGATGTGGCGGAAGAAGAAGCCCCCACGGCAAACCAGCTAGCGGGTGAAGATGAGCAACTAAACCTTGACCCAACACTAGAGTAGGTACTCAAACAATTGCAAGCTCAGCTGCAGCAGGCACAGCAGGAAAGAGATAAGTTAGCAGCAACCTTTGCCACCAACCAGAGGGCAGTTCTCGCTTCCCAGCAAGCAGCCGAGGTACGCCAGCAGCTAGCAATCTTGCAACCAGAAATACAAAGCCTGCAGCCAAACCACACAACTTCAAACAACTCCAACCAACCTCTACTAGCAGCACAAAGCCAGCTCAACCCCACACCGAACCCGCTACTCCAATGAACCTTCGGCACTCCACTTAGCCTTAATCCACCCCAAAACACATAGACAACAAGTCACCACTGTCCGAAGGCCTACAGAGCTCCCCCTGGCTATCTACTTACAAGTCCATTTCCTTTCCCAAGTTCAATGGCCAGACATACCCCCGCCAATTCATAATGAGCTTTGAGGCTACCATAGCCTCCGCCGGGGGAAGCGACATAGTCCTAGCGAAGTCCTTCATCATCAGCTGAAGGCGATGCCCTCACCTGGTATTCCATGTTGAAGCCAAAATCTGTATACTCATGGGAAGACCTCCATGACAAAATCATGGCCAATTTTAAAGGATTCACAAATGAGTCCTTAACAGCCTTCAACCTCTTCCAATGCAAGCAATAGCCAGGGGAATCTCTCAAATGCTATTACCAGAAATTTGTGCATCTCAAGGCTCGGGCTCCCAATGTGCTTGAAGACATGAGAGTTGAAGCTACCATTAAAGGCCTCCGCATCGGACCCTTCGCAGGACATCTCGCTAGAGAGAAGCCTTCGACCATTGAAGAGTTGTACAATGAATTCAAGAAGTACTGCAGATCTGATAATGACCTCCGGAAGAGGATGGAAGAGCAAAACCAATACAAGTAGCAAGCTCAGTCTCAAAACAGCAAGCAGCCTCCCAGGGACAACAAAGGCCAGAACCCGCCACAATGAGGTCAAAATCAGTAGGTCTTCAACATAAACCCCCAACCGAATCATCAACAATCTCAGCAGCCTCCTGTTGACGGTCACTAACGATGAAATTCGACCATCAATAAGCTCATAAAAAGGAGAAACTAGCAGACTTAAGTCACATATGCTTTTACTCTTAACTGAGTTCCGCATGTATTTGGAGTATATCACTTCGCATGTCACAAACACAAATACATGGAATAAACCATCAAAAGGCGCTTTCCAATGTTGATTCGCGCAAAGAATGGAGAAGGCGCTAAACATCGTAACACCAACGGGGCAAAACACCATGCAGCAGTATTCCAAGCCCAACCAGAGTCCACCTCGCAAAGGCGGTGGCCACTTGGGCCCCTTGGTGGGCCGGCCGGCCCAGGCGGCGGTCGCCCCCCTGGCACCGCCATCTACCCTGGTCTTTCTCTGGCGGTGGCCTGGAGGCATGCAACGTCGGTTCCCTGGGTGCCTCACGCCAAGAATAGGGAGGAGCACCGCCTTTCTCCCTGCATAAATAGAGAGCCAAGCCCCTCAACTCAACACACAACCACATCAAGCATTACCTTACTCTCTATTTCCTAGTTGTAGCTTTATTATTTGTTTTAGAGCAAGGCAAAGCTACCTTGGACAGCTTGGCTCCTTGGAAGAAGACACCCTTGGGTATGAATAGAATTATGAGTTCTTCCAAAGTCTTGCTCTCATTATCTATTTATAGTTATACTTATGAACTATAGTATAGTTTTGCTGTTATGATCTTGATATATGAACTAGTCTATAGTTTGTGTGTCATGGGAATAACATGCTTAACTTTGTGCTTAATAAATCATATAACATATGTAATTGGGATTAGAGCTAAGTTGAGGTGGTGGTTCATTGTGCCGCAAGGTGTGCCCATTTGCTTTACCGGTCGATCCGTAGGGTCGGGGACCGTGGGGGATTTGGGTAGTTGCTGCATACGCAAGCATGGTGCTTGGGTATGGAGGAACAGGTGATTGCATTGTCCCTTTCTACGGAATGAGGGGTAGGCGGCAGGTGGTGACAGCCCTGTCCGTCCTTTGTATTCCCCCACATTCGATTGGGGTGTAGGAGTCTAAATTGTCACTGAGGTTGCTGGCAGACCAGTACTCGAGTGCTCTCCCGACCTGCTTCATCCTTAGTCCTGATTCTAATTATGTAAAGTTGTATGATCATCAACTAATCATGATGAGACTATACTAGACCATTGCTTGCTCACTTTAGGAATCTTGTTTCTTTATTTCTTTTCTTATTTATCCTTTGAGGAATGCCATGTGTGTGTCCACTATCTTGAATATCACTGTTCTTACCCCTGCATTAAACATGGATAATCTTACACCGCATTATTACCCAAGTCCATGTTCATTCTAGGATCTTAATCAAATGCCTTCCCATGGGAAAAATATAAATGAACGATACCCGAATACTCTCTGGGTGAAATGCTACAATGATAGCTCCGTGCGCTTGCGGATTAATAAATGGACAAGGAACTATCACGGTCGTGATTAGTAGAATCCAACTACTAATGACCGAGGCGTTCTTGGCACCGTTGCTAAGGATGGATTCAACCCCATTCTTAATGATGGAGCTAAGAACTGCCAACAGGCATTTCTAGTGCTGTCGCCAGGGACATGAACCTAGCGATGGCGCTAAGAAATGCCAACAAGCATTTCTAGCACCGTTGCCAGGGAAGGCATAACTGATTAAAAGATCTAGTATGATATGTTCATGGTAAATGCATGTAAGGGTAGCCATTGTTTATGCAGGCTAACCTTGCTTGTTTTCTCCTCTGTTGTGGATGAAAACAGGATAGTGTATGACCGGTTTCGACCTGCCGGAGAACTACAATTCAAATCCAGACCACTCCTGAGGAAGAAGAGGACCCTTGTCCCTCCTTCCCTGTCCGCTCCACCGACAGTCAAAACAGTCACTCTCGCACCATCCACCGTTCCAATCATGGCCAAGACCCTCCGTGACTACTCCACTCCCGCCGTTGCCAACGTGCCCGTTGGGCCCGCTGTCAATGTTGGGAATGGAAACTTCGAACTACGTACTGGTCTCATCACGATGGTGCAGGCAAACCAATTCCATGGTTTGCCTAGCGAGGACGCGAACGCACATCTCCAACACTTCCTCGAACTGTGCGATACAATCGTCATCAAGGACGTCACACCGGAGAGTATCAGGCTCCGCTGGTTTGCTTTCTCCCTTTCAGGGAAGGCGAAACAGTGGTTCTACAAAGAAAAGGAAGCTGTCGGATCATGGGACAAATGTTCCACGACGTTCCTCGCTAAATTCTTCCCCATGGGCAAAACCAATGCCCTGAGGGGACGAATCTCCAACTTCTAGCAGAGTGCACGGAGTCCATTCCCGAGGCATGGGAAAGGCTTCAAGACTACATTCAAGCCTGCCCACATCACGGCATCGAAAACTGGTTAGTGCTCCAAAATTTTTATGATGGATTAACAATTATGTCAAAGGGCCACATCGACGCTGCTACTGGAGGAGCTTTTCTCTCCCTCACCATTGATGGAGCTATGGCTCTCATCAGTAAAATGGTAACGAATCAAAGCTGGGGGGAGGAAAGAAGATCCCAAAAAGGTATGCATACTGTAAAAAAAGTAGATATGCTTTCCGTGAAAATGGATCTTTTGATGAAAAGGTTGGAAGAACGGGCCCAAGAAAAAGAAGCAATGAAGGGCACCGTCCAGGCCATGGACTCACACATCACGTGTGAGGTTTGTGGGAATGTTGGCCATTCGGGGAATGATTGCCCCGAAACTCCATGAAGAAGTCACCTACATCAACAACGGGTTTCGCCAACCAGGTAATAATGGGTGGAACAACCAATCTCGCCCACAAGGTAATTTGAATTACAATTCCAATTACAATTTGAATTACAATTCAAACCAACCTTCGCTAAAAGATTTGGTGCTAGGCCAAGCCAAGATAAATGAAAACCTTACAAAGAAGCTTGCCTATCATGATAAGAGCCTAGAAAATATTAATTCTAAATTAGAAAATTTAACCTCCTCTATTCACAATCAATTGAGCTTCAATAAAATATTAGAAACACAACTTGCTCAAATAGCGGCTGCCCTTCCAACTGATATTAATGGAAAACTCCCTGCTCAACCAGAAAATTCTCGTGAGAATGTAAAATCGGTAACCACGAGGGGTGGTAAGACCACTCGCGAGCCTCCATATCCTAACCAATCTGCAGGTAAAGCAAAAGGGCGACAAGAAGAGGAACCTTCAACACCAGAAAAAGAAAAAGAAAGAGAAGAGGAAACGACACCTCAAGACTTTGTCGACACCAGTTACCTGCCGTTCCCCACAAGAACTCGCAAGCAAGCGGTGGACAAGCAATTCGCTCCTTTTGTTGAGATGATCGAAAAGATAAATGTGAATGTTCCCCTAATAGACATCCTGCACGTACCCTCCTATGCCAAGTACATCAGGGACATCATCAGCAACAAAAGGCCACTACCAACCGCGGAGGTAGTAAAGCTAACAGAAGAATGCAACGTCCTATTTGATTACCCTGACAAGAAGAAAGATCACGGATGCCCAACAATTTCTTGCTCTATCGGGATGCAATTCTTCCAGCATGCCCTCTGTGACCTTGGGGCAAGCGTAAGCGTCATGCCCAAGGCCATTTTTGATGAGCTGATCCACACGCCATTAACACCAACACCAATGCTGCTTCAGCTGGCTGATTCAACATATCGTCAACCAGCTGGAATCGTCGAAAACATTCCAGTAAGAATCGGGGAATTCCACGTCCCTGTCGATTTTGTGGTACTGGACATGGAACTAACAAAGGGGCACCTCTCAAGGAGGCACCCCTCATCCTTGGGCGACCTTTCCTCAGCACAGCCAGTGCCCAAATTGATGTGGGGCCGGTGACATCCGTTTCAAAATACATAGTTAGGAAGTGAAATTCACCTTCACGCCCAAAACGGAACAATGCAACATGATCTGCATAAAGTACGGACCAAACCCTCAAGGCCTGAAGTAAGTTTGCGTCCAAACCCAATTGGTGGGCGAGATGGCTGAAAAGAAAGACACTAAGAAGAAGCCAGCACCAAAGAAATCCAATCAAATACAGGGAAACCCTCCTAAAGATATCCCCACACAAAAGAAACCCAAGCAAATACAAAAAAACATTCCTAAGATCATCGCTACACCAAAGAAGGATTTAGTATGGAACCCAAAAGAAGAAACCCCAAAACCTATCACCACACCACCAAGGACAAACAAAATGGTGTGGAGACCCAAGAAGGAACAATCAGCCACACCTCGTCCTCCAAGCACGGATACTCCTTTGACAAGTAAAAATTGAAGAGGAGGAAGCCTTGCCACAACGGAAAAAGTTGATGAACCCCCAAACAATAAAAAGCTTAGCAGCGAATAAGCTTGGGGAGGACCCCCACAAAGGTAAGTTTTAAATTCCGCATTTTAATTTCTATTTTTAATTTTCCACATTTTAATTTCTGCAATTAAATTCCAAAAAAATTAAATATGATAAAACAACAAAAATATTTTATTCCAACCTCATATGTGATTTAGGAATGCTTAAGTTCTCTTTTGTTGAAATGATGAATAGTTGCTCTGTCTATAATTCATCTGTGCCTAAGTTATAACTTAGTATTCCCCAAGATTTAAGTTTGTTGGCTAAAAATGTCTCATCCTAAAAACTTGAAACTTGTGGGTTGCAAAAGCATGATCCTTTTCTAAGTTGTTGCAAGTTATGATATGGTAAATAAGATATGCTATGATTTTGTTCTAAGAGAAACCTGACATCCGGAGTTTTCTTTTAAAAAAAATGACAAAACCAAAAGTTCCTCAATGATTATGAATTCCTACCAGGCCATATGACAATATTCAAATACAAACCTCAGTCATATGTTGCTTGTACTTACATTGAGTTTTGTCAAATTGATGTGACCCTTGTTGAGATTCTCGTCATGCACCCATGATCAAGATTCACATTGCACGCCACAAATAAAATGCTAACGCTCACACTGCGAGTTACGCAAAAACATGCCTTTTCCATCCACCAAAAAAAATACTCCATACATCAAACATGAGTTTTTCTCTCCAATATTTTCATTTGCCGAAGAAAGAGTATGGGGCTACTCAAAAAAAAGAGAGACATATGAAGCTCTCAAAATAGCAAAAAAAATGGAACACATGAAGGTTCCAAAGTATTGAAAAAAGAGAGACATATGAAGCTCTCAAAATAGCAAAAAAATGGAACACATGAAGGTTCCAAAGTATTGAAAAAAGAGAGAAAACAATGGGTACTTTGATGCCTGCCACTGAGAATAAAGAATAGCCCCTACTCCCAAGGCAGTTTTCAAAGAGAGAACATTCATGACCACATTAGAGTACACATAAAAAAAGGATAGGAAATTTTTCCACACACTTGCACATCTTGATCAAAGTGTATGACTTGCATCTCCTTGGATCCAGTTTTTGACTTAGCAATATATGTGATACAAGTATGCCCGCTTCTCATACCTACCCAAAACTCCACTCAAAGCCTTAGAAGTAGGCTATGAAAAGTAAGTCAAAAAAAATCTCAAAATGCCTTGGTGAGGATCATACACATTGAGCGAATGAGTTAGTCAATTGAGGAACTTACTTTCTTTTTGCAAACTCATAAAACCTCTGGATAGAAGGTTGACCAAAGAATGAATGATTAGTTATTCTGTTATTCCGTTCTATCTTGCAACCGCCTAAGACTTGGAAAAGCAATAAGCCCCACAGGGATTAAGTTAAAGGGGTGGATAAAAATGCCAACTTATTTGAATTGCGGAAGAATACTCTATTATAGGCATGGCACTTTTTGAATTATATCGGCATAGTAGCAACTCTTGATCAACAACCAAAATACTTAGCCATTTGCTCGGGACGAGCAAAGGTTAAGCTTGGGGGAGTTGTTGATGGTCACTAACGATGAAATTCGACCGTCAATAAGCTCATAAAAAGGAGAAACTAGCAAACTTAAGTCACATATGCTTTTACTCTTAACCGAGTTCCACATGTATTTGGAGTATATCACTTCGCTGGTCACAAACACAAATACATGGAATAAACCATCAAAAGACGCTTTTCAACGTTGATTCATGCAAAGAATGGAGAAGGCGCCAAACATCGCAACACCAACGGGGCAAAACACCACGCAGCAGTATTCCAAGCCCAACCAGAGTCCACCTCGCAAAGGCGGTGGCCACTTGGGCCCCTTGGTGGGTTGGCCGGCCTAGGGGGCGGCCGCCCCCTGGCACCGCCATCTGCCCTGGTCTTTCTCTGGCGGTGGCATGGAGGCATGCAACGTCGGTTCCCCGGGTGCCTCACGCCAAGAATAGGGAGGAGCACCGCCTTTCTCCCTACATAAATAGAGAGCCAAGCCCCTCAACTCAACACACAACCACATCAAGCATTACCTTACTCTCTATTTTCTAGTTGTAGCTTTACTTTATTTGTTTTAGAGCAAGGCAAAGCTACCTTGAAGAGCTTGGCTCCTTGGAAGAAGACACCCTTGGGTATGAATAGAATTATGAGTTGTTCCAAAGTCTTGCTCTCATTATCTATTTATAGTTATACTTATGAACTAGAGTATAGTTTTGCTGTTATGATCTTGATATATGAACTAGTCTATAGTTTGTGTGTCATGGGAATAACATGCTTAACTTTGTGCTTAATAACTCATATAACATATGTAATCGGGATTAGAGCTAAGTTGAGGTGGCGGTTCATCGTGCCGCAAGGTGTGCCCATTTCCTCTACCTGTCGATCCGTAGGGTCGGGGACCGCGGGGGATTTGGGTAGTTGCTGCATACGCAAGCATGGTGCTTGGGTATGGAGGAACAGGTGATTGCATTGTCCCTTTCTGCGGAATGAGGGGTGGTAGGTGGTGACAGCCCTGTCCGTCCTTTGTACTCCCCCACGTTCGATTGGGGTGTAGGAGTCTAAATTGTCACTGAGGTTGCTGGCAGACCAGTACTCGAGTGCTCTCCCGACCTGCTTCATCCTTAGTCCTGATTCTAATTATGTAAAGTTGTATGATCATCAACTAATCATGATGAGACTATACTAGACCAATGCCTGCTCGCTTTAGGAATCTTGTTTCTTTATTTCTTTTCTTATTTATCCTTTGAGGAATGCCATGTGTGTGTCCACTATCTTGAATATCACCGTTCTTACCCCTGCATTAAACATGGATAATCTTACACCGCATTATTACCCAAGTCCATGTCCATACTAGGATCTTAATCAAATGCCTTCCCATGGGAAAAATATAAATGAACGATACTCGAATACTCTCTAGGTGAAATGCTACAATGATAGCTCCGTGCGCTTGTGGATTAATAAATGGACAAGGAACTATCACGGTCTTGATTAGTAGAATCCAACTACTAATGACCGAGGCATTCTTGGCGCCGTTGCTAAGGATGGATTCAACCCCATTCTTAATGACGGAGCTAAGAACTGCCAATAGGCATTTCTAGTGCTGTCGCCAAGGACATGAACCAAGCGATGGTGCTAAGAAATGCCAACACCTCCGCAGCCCCAGCAGAATAGCAGGCCTCCAAGTCAACATGACAATAGGAGAAACAACCAAAATAGGACTTGGAACAGGAATCAGAGCAACAATTAGAAGCCGTGAAGGCAGTACTGCTTCTTTCATGGAGAAAATAGAGGACACATCACCAGAGACTGCCCTAATGCCATGGAAACACAAGAAAGAATAAAAAACAAGATTCCTAAAGCGAGCAGGCATTGGTCTAGTATAGTCTCATCATGATTAGTTGATGATCATACAACTTTACATAATTAGAATCAGGACTAAGGATGAAGCAGGTCGGGAGAGCACTCGAGTACTGGTCTGCCAGCAACCTCAGTGACAATTTAGACTCCTACACCCCAATCGAACGTGGGGAGTACAAAGGACGGACAGGGCTGTCACCACCTACCACCCCTCATTCCGCAGAAAGGGACAATGCAATCACCTGTTCCTCCATACCCAAGCACCATGCTTGCGTATGCAGCAACTACCCAAATCCCCCGCGGTCCCCGACCCTACGGATCGACAGGTAGAGGAAATGGGCACACCTTGCGGCACGATGAACCGCCACCTCAACTTAGCTCTAATCCCGATTACATATGTTATATGAGTTATTAAGCACAAAGTTAAGCATGTTATTCCCATGACACACAAACTATAGACTAGTTCATATATCAAGATCATAACAGCAAAACTATACTCTAGTTCATAAGTATAACTATAAATAGATAATGAGAGCAAGACTTTGGAACAACTCATAATTCTATTCATACCCAAGGGTGTCTTCTTCCAAGGAGCCAAGCTCTTCAAGGTAGCTTTGCCTTGCTCTAAAACAAATAAAGTAAAGCTACAACTAGAAAATAGAGAGTAAGGTAATGCTTGATGTGGTTGTGTGTTGAGTTGAGGGGCTTGGCTCTCTATTTATGTAGGGAGAAAGGCGGTGCTCCTCCCTATTCTTGGCGTGAGGCACCCGGGGAACCGACGTTGCATGCCTCCATGCCACCGCCAGAGAAAGACCAGGGCAGATGGCGGTGCCAGGGGGCGGCCGCCCCCTAGGCCGGCCAACCCACCAAGGGGCCCAAGTGGCCACCGCCTTTGCGAGGTGGACTCTGGTTGGGCTTGGAATACTGCTGCGTGGTGTTTTGCCCCGTTGGTGTTGCGATGTTTGGCGCCTTCTCCATTCTTTGCATGAATCAACGTTGAAAAGCGTCTTTTGATGGTTTATTCCATGTATTTGTGTTTGTGACCAGCGAAGTGATATACTCCAAATACATGTGGAACTCGGTTAAGAGTAAAAGCATATGTGACTTAAGTTTGCTAGTTTCTCCTTTTTATGAGCTTATTGACGGTCGAATTTCATCGTTAGTGACCATCAACAACTCCCCCAAGCTTAACCTTTGCTCGTCCCGAGCAAATGGCTAAGTATTTTGGTTGTTGATCAAGAGTTGCTACTATGCCGATATAATTCAAAAAGTGCCATGCCTATAATAGAGTATTCTTCCGCAATTCAAATAAGTTGGCATTTTTATCCACCCCTTTAACTTAATCCCTGTGGGGCTTATTGCTTTTCCAAGTCTTAGGCGGTTGCAAGATAGAACGGAATAACAGAATAACTAATCATTCATTCTTTGGTCAACCTTCTATCCAGAGGTTTTATGAGTTTGCAAAAAGAAAGTAAGTTCCTCAATTGACTAACTCATTCGCTCAATGTGTATGATCCTCACCAAGGCATTTTGAGATTTTTTTGACTTACTTTTCATAGCCTACTTCTAAGGCTTTGAGTGGAGTTTTGGGTAGGTATGAGAAGCGGGCATACTTGTATCACATATATTGCTAAGTCAAAAACTGGATCCAAGGAGATGCAAGTCATACACTTTGATCAAGATGTGCAAGTGTGTGGAAAAATTTCCTATCCTTTTTTTATGTGTACTCTAATGTGGTCATGAATGTTCTCTCTTTGAAAACTGCCTTGGGAGTAGGGGCTATTCTTTATTCTCAGTGGCAGGCATCAAAGTACCCATTGTTTTCTCTCTTTTTTCAATACTTTGGAACCTTCATGTGTTCCATTTTTTTGCTATTTTGAGAGCTTCATATGTCTCTCTTTTTTCAATACTTTGGAACCTTCATGTGTTCCATTTTTTTTGCTATTTTGAGAGCTTCATATGTCTCTCTTTTTTTTGAGTAGCCCCATACTCTTTCTTCGGCAAATGAAAATATTGGAGAGAAAAACTCATGTTTGATGTATGGAGTATTTTTTTTGGTGGATGGAAAAGGCATGTTTTTGCGTAACTCGCAGTGTGAGCGTTAGCATTTTATTTGTGGCGTGCAATGTGAATCTTGATCATGGGTGCATGACGAGAATCTCAACAAGGGTCACATCAATTTGACAAAACTCAATGTAAGTACAAGCAACATATGACTGAGGTTTGTATTTGAATATTGTCATATGGCCTGGTAGGAATTCATAATCATTGAGGAACTTTTGGTTTTGTCATTTTTTTTAAAAGAAAACTCCGGATGTCAGGTTTCTCTTAGA
Organism: Tripidium arundinaceum; assembly: GCA_030439765.1. NCBI lineage: Eukaryota > Viridiplantae > Streptophyta > Magnoliopsida > Poales > Poaceae > Tripidium > Tripidium arundinaceum. Next base: position 4,105 of record JAHUYU010002077.1, on the reverse strand, counting down.
ACAAAATCATAGCATATCTTATTTACCATATCATAACTTGCAACAACTTAGAAAAGGATCATGCTTTTGCAACCCACAAGTTTCAAGTTTTTAGGATGAGACATTTTTAGCCAACAAACTTAAATCTTGGGGAATACTAAGTTATAACTTAGGCACAGATGAATTATAGACAGAGCAACTATTCATCATTTCAACAAAAGAGAACTTAAGCATTCCTAAATCACATATGAGGTTGGAATAAAATATTTTTGTTGTTTTATCATATTTAATTTTTTTGGAATTTAATTGCAGAAATTAAAATGTGGAAAATTAAAAATAGAAATTAAAATGCGGAATTTAAAACTTACCTTTGTGGGGGTCCTCCCCCAAGCTTATTCGCTGCTAAGCTTTTTATTGTTTGGGGGTTCATCAACTTTTTCCGTTGTGGCAAGGCTTCCTCCTCTTCAATTTTTACTTGTCAAAGGAGTATCCGTGCTTGGAGGACGAGGTGTGGCTGATTGTTCCTTCTTGGGTCTCCACACCATTTTGTTTGTCCTTGGTGGTGTGGTGATAGGTTTTGGGGTTTCTTCTTTTGGGTTCCATACTAAATCCTTCTTTGGTGTAGCGATGATCTTAGGAATGTTTTTTTGTATTTGCTTGGGTTTCTTTTGTGTGGGGATATCTTTAGGAGGGTTTCCCTGTATTTGATTGGATTTCTTTGGTGCTGGCTTCTTCTTAGTGTCTTTCTTTTCAGCCATCTCGCCCACCAATTGGGTTTGGACGCAAACTTACTTCAGGCCTTGAGGGTTTGGTCCGTACTTTATGCAGATCATGTTGCATTGTTCCGTTTTGGGCGTGAAGGTGAATTTCACTTCCTAACTATGTATTTTGAAACGGATGTCACCGGCCCCACATCAATTTGGGCACTGGCTGTGCTGAGGAAAGGTCGCCCAAGGATGAGGGGTGCCTCCTTGAGAGGTGCCCCCTTTGTTAGTTCCATGTCCAGTACCACAAAATCGACAGGGACGTGGAATTCCCCGATTCTTACTGGAATGTTTTCGACGATTCCAGCTGGTTGACGATATGTTGAATCAGCCAGCTGAAGCAGCATTGGTGTTGGTGTTAATGGCGTGTGGATCAGCTCATCAAAGAAGGATTTAGTATGGAACCCAAAAGAAGAAACCCCAAAACCTATCACCACACCACCAAGGACAAACAAAATGGTGTGGAGACCCAAGAAGGAACAATCAGCCACACCTCGTCCTCCAAGCACGGATACTCCTTTGACAAGTAAAAATTGAAGAGGAGGAAGCCTTGCCACAACGGAAAAAGTTGATGAACCCCCAAACAATAAAAAGCTTAGCAGCGAATAAGCTTGGGGGAGGACCCCCACAAAGGTAAGTTTTAAATTCCGCATTTTAATTTCTATTTTTAATTTTCCACATTTTAATTTCTGCAATTAAATTCCAAAAAATTAAATATGATAAAACAACAAAAATATTTTATTCCAACCTCATATGTGATTTAGGAATGCTTAAGTTCTCTTTTGTTGAAATGATGAATAGTTGCTCTGTCTATAATTCATCTGTGCCTAAGTTATAACTTAGTATTCCCCAAGATTTAAGTTTGTTGGCTAAAAATGTCTCATCCTAAAAACTTGAAACTTGTGGGTTGCAAAAGCATGATCCTTTTCTAAGTTGTTGCAAGTTATGATATGGTAAATAAGATATGCTATGATTTTGTTCTAAGAGAAACCTGACATCCGGAGTTTTCTTTTAAAAAAAATGACAAAACCAAAAGTTCCTCAATGATTATGAATTCCTACCAGGCCATATGACAATATTCAAATACAAACCTCAGTCATATGTTGCTTGTACTTACATTGAGTTTTGTCAAATTGATGTGACCCTTGTTGAGATTCTCGTCATGCACCCATGATCAAGATTCACATTGCACGCCACAAATAAAATGCTAACGCTCACACTGCGAGTTACGCAAAAACATGCCTTTTCCATCCACCAAAAAAAATACTCCATACATCAAACATGAGTTTTTCTCTCCAATATTTTCATTTGCCAAAGAAAGAGTATGGGGCTACTCAAAAAAAAGAGAGACATATGAAGCTCTCAAAATAGCAAAAAAAATGGAACACATGAAGGTTCCAAAGTATTGAAAAAAGAGAGACATATGAAGCTCTCAAAATAGCAAAAAAATGGAACACATGAAGGTTCCAAAGTATTGAAAAAAGAGAGAAAACAATGGGTACTTTGATGCCTGCCACTGAGAATAAAGAATAGCCCCTACTCCCAAGGCAGTTTTCAAAGAGAGAACATTCATGACCACATTAGAGTACACATAAAAAAAGGATAGGAAATTTTTCCACACACTTGCACATCTTGATCAAAGTGTATGACTTGCATCTCCTTGGATCCAGTTTTTGACTTAGCAATATATGTGATACAAGTATGCCCGCTTCTCATACCTACCCAAAACTCCACTCAAAGCCTTAGAAGTAGGCTATGAAAAGTAAGTCAAAAAAAATCTCAAAATGCCTTGGTGAGGATCATACACATTGAGCGAATGAGTTAGTCAATTGAGGAACTTACTTTCTTTTTGCAAACTCATAAAACCTCTGGATAGAAGGTTGACCAAAGAATGAATGATTAGTTATTCTGTTATTCCGTTCTATCTTGCAACCGCCTAAGACTTGGAAAAGCAATAAGCCCCACAGGGATTAAGTTAAAGGGGTGGATAAAAATGCCAACTTATTTGAATTGCGGAAGAATACTCTATTATAGGCATGGCACTTTTTGAATTATATCGGCATAGTAGCAACTCTTGATCAACAACCAAAATACTTAGCCATTTGCTCGGGACGAGCAAAGGTTAAGCTTGGGGGAGTTGTTGATGGTCACTAACGATGAAATTCGACCGTCAATAAGCTCATAAAAAGGAGAAACTAGCAAACTTAAGTCACATATGCTTTTACTCTTAACCGAGTTCCACATGTATTTGGAGTATATCACTTCGCTGGTCACAAACACAAATACATGGAATAAACCATCAAAGACGCTTTTCAACGTTGATTCATGCAAAGAATGGAGAAGGCGCCAAACATCGCAACACCAACGGGGCAAAACACCACGCAGCAGTATTCCAAGCCCAACCAGAGTCCACCTCGCAAAGGCGGTGGCCACTTGGGCCCCTTGGTGGGTTGGCCGGCCTAGGGGGCGGCCGCCCCCTGGCACCGCCATCTGCCCTGGTCTTTCTCTGGCGGTGGCATGGAGGCATGCAACGTCGGTTCCCCGGGTGCCTCACGCCAAGAATAGGGAGGAGCACCGCCTTTCTCCCTACATAAATAGAGAGCCAAGCCCCTCAACTCAACACACAACCACATCAAGCATTACCTTACTCTCTATTTTCTAGTTGTAGCTTTACTTTATTTGTTTTAGAGCAAGGCAAAGCTACCTTGAAGAGCTTGGCTCCTTGGAAGAAGACACCCTTGGGTATGAATAGAATTATGAGTTGTTCCAAAGTCTTGCTCTCATTATCTATTTATAGTTATACTTATGAACTAGAGTATAGTTTTGCTGTTATGATCTTGATATATGAACTAGTCTATAGTTTGTGTGTCATGGGAATAACATGCTTAACTTTGTGCTTAATAACTCATATAACATATGTAATCGGGATTAGAGCTAAGTTGAGGTGGCGGTTCATCGTGCCGCAAGGTGTGCCCATTTCCTCTACCTGTCGATCCGTAGGGTCGGGGACCGCGGGGGATTTGGGTAGTTGCTGCATACGCAAGCATGGTGCTTGGGTATGGAGGAACAGGTGATTGCATTGTCCCTTTCTGCGGAATGAGGGGTGGTAGGTGGTGACAGCCCTGTCCGTCCTTTGTACTCCCCCACGTTCGATTGGGGTGTAGGAGTCTAAATTGTCACTGAGGTTGCTGGCAGACCAGTACTCGAGTGCTCTCCCGACCTGCTTCATCCTTAGTCCTGATTCTAATTATGTAAAGTTGTATGATCATCAACTAATCATGATGAGACTATACTAGACCAATGCCTGCTCGCTTTAGGAATCTTGTTTTTTATTCTTTCTTGTGTTTCCATGGCATTAGGGC
>JAHUYU010000401.1:0-21192 GCA_030439765.1 Tripidium arundinaceum | reverse complement strand
ATGAGAAGTAGAATACTAGCTACATGTCATGAATGGTTTCGTCTTATGTTACATGCTCATGGTGAGTGTGTTATAAGTTGCTTTACCTTGCTCGGCGAATGCATGTTGCTTTGGTGTCTCTTTAAAGCACTAATAACCTGTTGGCATGTCTTAGCGTATTAGCCGCACTTGTGGTATGCGTATTCATGTACGTGTGTGCATGTCTATACACATGGTAGTAGGTGTTATATGTTCTAGAGAAGAGATATGCACCTACCCGGTCAAATAGGGTTAATTTGCTTATCACCTGAATGCACTGTTCATGTACACGGCCGTTTAGCCCTGTACACGCCGTGTACACGCTACACAGTGGCTTACCATGTCCGTTTAATCAGCCGTTTATCCCGTTTAATCACCGTTTAGTTCGTTTAAATGGCCGTTTAGCCCGAATAAATAGCTAAACGGTAGGTGACCGTTTAGTTCAATTAAACGTTTAGGGTAACATTGCCTGAATGTGGCTATGTTCGTTTCTATGCTCGCATTCATGTCATCATGTTATGTACAAGTCATTCCAAGTGCACTCCTTATCATCATACGTTGGTCGCACTTCCATGCATTCATACATATGCATTGTTGCACCTCATTTAGGTACGCTAGATGAACCACGTGCAGGACTTGATGATGGAGCTGAACCCGAAGATGGTGCTTGGTGGATCTATCCCGAAGATGGAAGGACACTGGAGTGCATGCATAGAGTGGAGATGTCACCAAGGCGGTGCAAGCTAACTGAACTGACCTAGTGTTGGATTCCAGGCAAGCCCCGGAGCATTCTAAGTCTCCTACCCATTCTTTTTACAAATGCACATGAGTATAACTTTTGAATGATGCATTAGGTTGATAGGAGTTGGATGAAACCGTTGGTGCATATTTTCCTACCTTGTCCACTATATATATCATTACCTGAACCCTTACTAGTATAAGTAAGACGTTCTATGCTTAGCCATGCTTAGACCGGTAGAAGTCGGGTGATTTCCGGTCACCTGCGAGATATAGGTGGATAACTGGTCACGGTTGGCTATATTTGCTATCGTGGAAAAGAACCATGTGATTCGTATAAATGGAGACCGGGCGGAATCTTATATGTTGGTGGTGTGTAACTTATAGTGATTCCGTCTGTGTCGATTAAGGACCGTGCCGTTGTTGGAACTTCTGTCGAGATTGAACGCATGCCTATCACTTAGCTGGCCCGATAAGTTGTTCCGACCGCGAAGCCGAGTAGCTCAACTCAGGCCGGGACCCGTTCTGTATGAGTGCGCAATCAGGAAGTCGGAGACTAGACCATGGGCAAGCATGACCTAGCTGTCCGGCGTGACGTGGGCAGGCATGGCTTGAACATCCTGGCTACCGTGGTAAGACCTGTGTTGCGGCGCTGATCAGACCCGCGAAGTTGGTTCCTGAGTTGTACCAAAGGTGACCTAAGGCTGCCTTCGCACAGGCATGTCTGGGTTTGTGTTAGGAATAAAACCCCAGATCTGGTTGGAATCAATTCGAATCGCCGTCTCTCCCAGATAGTGAGAAACTTGACTAGCTTCAGCATCATAGTAACACTTGATGGAACATGATGGTTATGATGATTATGATGATAAACTGGATATGGTTACTATTGTGATGCTCATTAATCAAGTGATTGATATAGAATAGGTGCAAATCTAGCTATGATAAGCTTCACTGAAATTGATGCTAAAACTTGACTAAAAGATGGAAAGTAAGGACTCATGATAGTAATGCTCTTTTTGCAAAGTATGCTATCCAACCAACTCCACCAAATAAGCCTTGCATATCCTTGAGAGTCTTTTTATTTCTCTCTTGTCGGGTAAGTCTGGCTGAGTACATTCGAGTACTTAGGGTTTATCCCACCATGTTGCAGGTGCAGTTCTCGGCCTGTTGAAGATGGTGGGATAAACCCTAAGTACTCGAATGTACTCAGCCAGACTTACCCGACAAGAGAGAAATAAAAAGACTCTCAAGGATATGCAAGGCTTATTTGGTGGAGTTGGTTGGATAGCATACTTTGCAAAAAGAGCATTACTATCATGAGTCCTTACTTTCCATCTTTTAGTCAAGTTTTAGCATCAATTTCAGTGAAGCTTATCATAGCTAGATTTGCACCTATTCTATATCAATCACTTGATTAATGAGCATCACAATAGTAACCATATCCAGTTTATCATCATAATCATCATAACCATCATGTTCCATCAAGTGTTACTATGATGCTGAAGCTAGTCAAGTTTCTCACTATCTGGGAGAGACGGCGATTCGAATTGATTCCAACCAGATCTGGGGTTTTATTCCTAACACAAACCCAGACATGCCTGTGCGAAGGCAGCCTTAGGTCACCTTTGGTACAACTCAGGAACCAACTTCGCGGGTCTGATCAGCGCCGCAACACAGGTCTTACCACGGTAGCCAGGATGTTCAAGCCATGCCTGCCCACGTCACGCCGGACAGCTAGGTCATGCTTGCCCATGGTCTAGTCTCCGACTTCCTGATTGCGCACTCATACAGAACGGGTCCCGGCCTGAGTTGAGCTACTCGGCTTCGCGGTCGGAACAACTTATCGGGCCAGCTAAGTGATAGGCATGCGTTCAATCTCGACAGAAGTTCCAACAACGGCACGGTCCTTAATCGACACAGACGGAATCACTATAAGTTACACACCACCAACATATAAGATTCCGCCCGGTCTCCATTTATACGAATCACATGGTTCTTTTCCACGATAGCAAATATAGCCAACCGTGACCAGTTATCCACCTATATCTCGCAGGTGACCGGAAATCACCCGACTTCTACCGGTCTAAGCATGGCTAAGCATAGAACGTCTTACTTATACTAGTAAGGGTTCAGGTAATGATATATATAGTGGACAAGGTAGGAAAATATGCACCAACGGTTTCATCCAACTCCTATCAACCTAATGCATCATTCAAAAGTTATACTCATGTGCATTTGTAAAAAGAATGGGTAGGAGACTTAGAATGCTCCGGGGCTTGCCTGGAATCCAACACTAGGTCAGTTCAGTTAGCTTGCACCGCCTTGGTGACATCTCCACTCTATGCATGCACTCCAGTGTCCTTCCATCTTCGGGATAGATCCACCAAGCACCATCTTCGGGTTCAGCTCCATCATCAAGTCCTGCACGTGGTTCATCTAGCGTACCTAAATGAGGTGCAACAATGCATATGTATGAATGCATGGAAGTGCGACCAACGTATGATGATAAGGAGTGCACTTGGAATGACTTGTACATAACATGATGACATGAATGCGAGCATAGAAACGAACATAGCCACATTCAGGCAATGTTACCCTAAACGTTTAATTGAACTAAACGGTCACCTACCGTTTAGCTATTTATTCGGGCTAAACGGCCATTTTAAACGAACTAAACGGTGATTAAACGGGATAAACGGCTGATTAAACGGACATGGTAAGCCACTGTGTAGCGTGTACACGGCGTGTACAGGGCTAAACGGCCGTGTACATGAACAGTGCATTCAGGTGATAAGCAAATTAACCCTATTTGACCGGGTAGGTGCATATCTCTTCTCTAGAACATATAACACCTACTACCATGTGTATAGACATGCACACACGTACATGAATACGCATACCACAAGTGCGGCTAATACGCTAAGACATGCCAACAGGTTATTAGTGCTTTAAAGAGACACCAAAGCAACATGCATTCGCCGAGCAAGGTAAAGCAACTTATAACACACTCACCATGAGCATGTAACATAAGACGAAACCATTCATGACATGTAGCTAGTATTCTACTTCTCATACCCCAAACATTTGCAAACAAGTACCAAGGGGTTATCTACATTCATGAGCAGAGCATACCTGTACGCACACTTATTCGAGACAAGTCTACGCCTATACATCTATATACATGTAGACACACTAGGCATGATTATAGCCTACTTCGAATGAGCTATATTCACACCACCAAGTCGTGCATGATACAAAAGCGTATAAAAGTACCATGATGCGCTTGTATATCACATGCACCTAATTTGTAACACATAAGACATGGTGACAATATATGTCAACATGTGCTACACAAAACCTACCAGCAGGTCATACATGTTACAAAGGTGCAGGAAAGTACTATGAAGTGCTTATATTGCATGCAACACTTTATTTTTAACACATTTATTAACATGCATAGAACTATGCCATATATTTATAGATCTCATAAAATTCTACAAAATTTACAGTGGACTACTAATGCTTACTGGAGTCTATCATAAAAATTGCAGCCCAAGAAAGTGCACATTTTAGCCTTCACAAAAAATGACAAATAGCAAGGCAGATCATGCATGAAAATACTTTGTACTAAGAAAAATGTTGAATCTGCTATTTGACACTTTTCATAGTACAAAGTATTTTCATGCATGATCTGCCTTGCTATTTGTCATTTTTTGTGAAGGCTAAAATGTGCACTTTCTTGGGCTGCAATTTTTATGATAGACTCCAGTAAGCATTAGTAGTCCACTGTAAATTTTGTAGAATTTTATGAGATCTATAAATATATGGCATAGTTCTATGCATGTTAATAAATGTGTTAAAAATAAAGTGTTGCATGCAATATAAGCACTTCATAGTACTTTCCTGCACCTTTGTAACATGTATGACCTGCTGGTAGGTTTTGTGTAGCACATGTTGACATATATTGTCACCATGTCTTATGTGTTACAAATTAGGTGCATGTGATATACAAGCGCATCATGGTACTTTTATACGCTTTTGTATCATGCACGACTTGGTGGTGTGAATATAGCTCATTCGAAGTAGGCTATAATCATGCCTAGTGTGTCTACATGTATATAGATGTATAGGCGTAGACTTGTCTCGAATAAGTGTGCGTACAGGTATGCTCTGCTCATGAATGTAGATAACCCCTTGGTACTTGTTTGCAAATGTTTGGGGTATGAGAAGTAGAATACTAGCTACATGTCATGAATGGTTTCGTCTTATGTTACATGCTCATGGTGAGTGTGTTATAAGTTGCTTTACCTTGCTCGGCGAATGCATGTTGCTTTGGTGTCTCTTTAAAGCACTAATAACCTGTTGGCATGTCTTAGCGTATTAGCCGCACTTGTGGTATGCGTATTCATGTACGTGTGTGCATGTCTATACACATGGTAGTAGGTGTTATATGTTCTAGAGAAGAGATATGCACCTACCCGGTCAAATAGGGTTAATTTGCTTATCACCTGAATGCACTGTTCATGTACACGGCCGTTTAGCCCTGTACACGCCGTGTACACGCTACACAGTGGCTTACCATGTCCGTTTAATCAGCCGTTTATCCCGTTTAATCACCGTTTAGTTCGTTTAAATGGCCGTTTAGCCCGAATAAATAGCTAAACGGTAGGTGACCGTTTAGTTCAATTAAACGTTTAGGGTAACATTGCCTGAATGTGGCTATGTTCGTTTCTATGCTCGCATTCATGTCATCATGTTATGTACAAGTCATTCCAAGTGCACTCCTTATCATCATACGTTGGTCGCACTTCCATGCATTCATACATATGCATTGTTGCACCTCATTTAGGTACGCTAGATGAACCACGTGCAGGACTTGATGATGGAGCTGAACCCGAAGATGGTGCTTGGTGGATCTATCCCGAAGATGGAAGGACACTGGAGTGCATGCATAGAGTGGAGATGTCACCAAGGCGGTGCAAGCTAACTGAACTGACCTAGTGTTGGATTCCAGGCAAGCCCCGGAGCATTCTAAGTCTCCTACCCATTCTTTTTACAAATGCACATGAGTATAACTTTTGAATGATGCATTAGGTTGATAGGAGTTGGATGAAACCGTTGGTGCATATTTTCCTACCTTGTCCACTATATATATCATTACCTGAACCCTTACTAGTATAAGTAAGACGTTCTATGCTTAGCCATGCTTAGACCGGTAGAAGTCGGGTGATTTCCGGTCACCTGCGAGATATAGGTGGATAACTGGTCACGGTTGGCTATATTTGCTATCGTGGAAAAGAACCATGTGATTCGTATAAATGGAGACCGGGCGGAATCTTATATGTTGGTGGTGTGTAACTTATAGTGATTCCGTCTGTGTCGATTAAGGACCGTGCCGTTGTTGGAACTTCTGTCGAGATTGAACGCATGCCTATCACTTAGCTGGCCCGATAAGTTGTTCCGACCGCGAAGCCGAGTAGCTCAACTCAGGCCGGGACCCGTTCTGTATGAGTGCGCAATCAGGAAGTCGGAGACTAGACCATGGGCAAGCATGACCTAGCTGTCCGGCGTGACGTGGGCAGGCATGGCTTGAACATCCTGGCTACCGTGGTAAGACCTGTGTTGCGGCGCTGATCAGACCCGCGAAGTTGGTTCCTGAGTTGTACCAAAGGTGACCTAAGGCTGCCTTCGCACAGGCATGTCTGGGTTTGTGTTAGGAATAAAACCCCAGATCTGGTTGGAATCAATTCGAATCGCCGTCTCTCCCAGATAGTGAGAAACTTGACTAGCTTCAGCATCATAGTAACACTTGATGGAACATGATGGTTATGATGATTATGATGATAAACTGGATATGGTTACTATTGTGATGCTCATTAATCAAGTGATTGATATAGAATAGGTGCAAATCTAGCTATGATAAGCTTCACTGAAATTGATGCTAAAACTTGACTAAAAGATGGAAAGTAAGGACTCATGATAGTAATGCTCTTTTTGCAAAGTATGCTATCCAACCAACTCCACCAAATAAGCCTTGCATATCCTTGAGAGTCTTTTTATTTCTCTCTTGTCGGGTAAGTCTGGCTGAGTACATTCGAGTACTTAGGGTTTATCCCACCATCTTCAACAGGCCGAGAACTGCACCTGCAACATGGTGGGATAAACCCTAAGTACTCGAATGTACTCAGCCAGACTTACCCGACAAGAGAGAAATAAAAAGACTCTCAAGGATATGCAAGGCTTATTTGGTGGAGTTGGTTGGATAGCATACTTTGCAAAAAGAGCATTACTATCATGAGTCCTTACTTTCCATCTTTTAGTCAAGTTTTAGCATCAATTTCAGTGAAGCTTATCATAGCTAGATTTGCACCTATTCTATATCAATCACTTGATTAATGAGCATCACAATAGTAACCATATCCAGTTTATCATCATAATCATCATAACCATCATGTTCCATCAAGTGTTACTATGATGCTGAAGCTAGTCAAGTTTCTCACTATCTGGGAGAGACGGCGATTCGAATTGATTCCAACCAGATCTGGGGTTTTATTCCTAACACAAACCCAGACATGCCTGTGCGAAGGCAGCCTTAGGTCACCTTTGGTACAACTCAGGAACCAACTTCGCGGGTCTGATCAGCGCCGCAACACAGGTCTTACCACGGTAGCCAGGATGTTCAAGCCATGCCTGCCCACGTCACGCCGGACAGCTAGGTCATGCTTGCCCATGGTCTAGTCTCCGACTTCCTGATTGCGCACTCATACAGAACGGGTCCCGGCCTGAGTTGAGCTACTCGGCTTCGCGGTCGGAACAACTTATCGGGCCAGCTAAGTGATAGGCATGCGTTCAATCTCGACAGAAGTTCCAACAACGGCACGGTCCTTAATCGACACAGACGGAATCACTATAAGTTACACACCACCAACATATAAGATTCCGCCCGGTCTCCATTTATACGAATCACATGGTTCTTTTCCACGATAGCAAATATAGCCAACCGTGACCAGTTATCCACCTATATCTCGCAGGTGACCGGAAATCACCCGACTTCTACCGGTCTAAGCATGGCTAAGCATAGAACGTCTTACTTATACTAGTAAGGGTTCAGGTAATGATATATATAGTGGACAAGGTAGGAAAATATGCACCAACGGTTTCATCCAACTCCTATCAACCTAATGCATCATTCAAAAGTTATACTCATGTGCATTTGTAAAAAGAATGGGTAGGAGACTTAGAATGCTCCGGGGCTTGCCTGGAATCCAACACTAGGTCAGTTCAGTTAGCTTGCACCGCCTTGGTGACATCTCCACTCTATGCATGCACTCCAGTGTCCTTCCATCTTCGGGATAGATCCACCAAGCACCATCTTCGGGTTCAGCTCCATCATCAAGTCCTGCACGTGGTTCATCTAGCGTACCTAAATGAGGTGCAACAATGCATATGTATGAATGCATGGAAGTGCGACCAACGTATGATGATAAGGAGTGCACTTGAATGACTTGTACATAACATGATGACATGAATGCGAGCATAGAAACGAACATAGCCACATTCAGGCAATGTTACCCTAAACGTTTAATTGAACTAAACGGTCACCTACCGTTTAGCTATTTATTCGGGCTAAACGGCCATTTAAACGAACTAAACGGTGATTAAACGGATAAACGGCTGATTAAACGGACATGGTAAGCCACTGTGTAGCGTGTACACGGCGTGTACAGGGCTAAACGGCCGTGTACATGAACAGTGCATTCAGGTGATAAGCAAATTAACCCTATTTGACCGGGTAGGTGCATATCTCTTCTCTAGAACATATAACACCTACTACCATGTGTATAGACATGCACACACGTACATGAATACGCATACCACAAGTGCGGCTAATACGCTAAGACATGCCAACAGGTTATTAGTGCTTTAAAGAGACACCAAAGCAACATGCATTCGCCGAGCAAGGTAAAGCAACTTATAACACACTCACCATGAGCATGTAACATAAGACGAAACCATTCATGACATGTAGCTAGTATTCTACTTCTCATACCCCAAACATTTGCAAACAAGTACCAAGGGGTTATCTACATTCATGAGCAGAGCATACCTGTACGCACACTTATTCGAGACAAGTCTACGCCTATACATCTATATACATGTAGACACACTAGGCATGATTATAGCCTACTTCGAATGAGCTATATTCACACCACCAAGTCGTGCATGATACAAAAGCGTATAAAAGTACCATGATGCGCTTGTATATCACATGCACCTAATTTGTAACACATAAGACATGGTGACAATATATGTCAACATGTGCTACACAAAACCTACCAGCAGGTCATACATGTTACAAAGGTGCAGGAAAGTACTATGAAGTGCTTATATTGCATGCAACACTTTATTTTTAACACATTTATTAACATGCATAGAACTATGCCATATATTTATAGATCTCATAAAATTCTACAAAATTTACAGTGGACTACTAATGCTTACTGGAGTCTATCATAAAAATTGCAGCCCAAGAAAGTGCACATTTTAGCCTTCACAAAAAATGACAAATAGCAAGGCAGATCATGCATGAAAATACTTTGTACTATGAAAAGTGTCAAATAGCAGATTCAACATTTTTCTTAGCTAGTTCTTAGCATAAGAACAGTCCACAAATTTTCTAAGGATTTATCTATGCATATTTTATTTATTAAAAATGCAACAAGAATCAGAATTAGAGCAAAGTAAATCACAACCCTAAATTATTCTATAATAAAAACACCTCAAAGATTTACCAGAGATAGTACATCACAAGATGTATCCAACAAACCAAGCCTCACATTTTTCTGATTCTTGTTGCATTTTTAATAAATAAAATATGCATAGATAAATCCTTAGAAAATTTGTGGACTGTTCTTATGCTAAGAACTAGCTAAGAAAAATGTTGAATCTGCTATTTGACACTTTTCATAGTACAAAGTATTTTCATGCATGATCTGCCTTGCTATTTGTCATTTTTTGTGAAGGCTAAAATGTGCACTTTCTTGGGCTGCAATTTTTATGATAGACTCCAGTAAGCATTAGTAGTCCACTGTAAATTTTGTAGAATTTTATGAGATCTATAAATATATGGCATAGTTCTATGCATGTTAATAAATGTGTTAAAAATAAAGTGTTGCATGCAATATAAGCACTTCATAGTACTTTCCTGCACCTTTGTAACATGTATGACCTGCTGGTAGGTTTTGTGTAGCACATGTTGACATATATTGTCACCATGTCTTATGTGTTACAAATTAGGTGCATGTGATATACAAGCGCATCATGGTACTTTTATACGCTTTTGTATCATGCACGACTTGGTGGTGTGAATATAGCTCATTCGAAGTAGGCTATAATCATGCCTAGTGTGTCTACATGTATATAGATGTATAGGCGTAGACTTGTCTCGAATAAGTGTGCGTACAGGTATGCTCTGCTCATGAATGTAGATAACCCCTTGGTACTTGTTTGCAAATGTTTGGGGTATGAGAAGTAGAATACTAGCTACATGTCATGAATGGTTTCGTCTTATGTTACATGCTCATGGTGAGTGTGTTATAAGTTGCTTTACCTTGCTCGGCGAATGCATGTTGCTTTGGTGTCTCTTTAAAGCACTAATAACCTGTTGGCATGTCTTAGCGTATTAGCCGCACTTGTGGTATGCGTATTCATGTACGTGTGTGCATGTCTATACACATGGTAGTAGGTGTTATATGTTCTAGAGAAGAGATATGCACCTACCCGGTCAAATAGGGTTAATTTGCTTATCACCTGAATGCACTGTTCATGTACACGGCCGTTTAGCCCTGTACACGCCGTGTACACGCTACACAGTGGCTTACCATGTCCGTTTAATCAGCCGTTTATCCCGTTTAATCACCGTTTAGTTCGTTTAAATGGCCGTTTAGCCCGAATAAATAGCTAAACGGTAGGTGACCGTTTAGTTCAATTAAACGTTTAGGGTAACATTGCCTGAATGTGGCTATGTTCGTTTCTATGCTCGCATTCATGTCATCATGTTATGTACAAGTCATTCCAAGTGCACTCCTTATCATCATACGTTGGTCGCACTTCCATGCATTCATACATATGCATTGTTGCACCTCATTTAGGTACGCTAGATGAACCACGTGCAGGACTTGATGATGGAGCTGAACCCGAAGATGGTGCTTGGTGGATCTATCCCGAAGATGGAAGGGACACTGGAGTGCATGCATAGAGTGGAGATGTCACCAAGGCGGTGCAAGCTAACTGAACTGAACCTAGTGTTGGATTCCAGGCAAAGCCCCGGAGCATTCTAAGTCTCCTACCCATTCTTTTTACAAATGCACATGAGTATAACTTTTGAATGATGCATTAGGTTGATAGGAGTTGGATGAAACCGTTGGTGCATATTTTCCTACCTTGTCCACTATATATATCATGTACCTGAACCCTTACTAGTATAAGTAAGACGTTCTATGCTTAGCCATGCTTAGACCGGTAGAAGTCGGGTGATTTCCGGTCACCTGCGAGATATAGGTGGATAACTGGTCACGGTTGGCTATATTTGCTATCGTGGAAAAGAACCATGTGATTCGTATAAATGGAGACCGGCGGAATCTTATATGTTGGTGGTGTGTAACTTATAGTGATTCCGTCTGTGTCGATTAAGGACCGTGCCGTTGTTGGAACTTCTGTCGAGATTGAACGCATGCCTATCACTTAGCTGGCCCGATAAGTTGTTCCGACCGCGAAGCCGAGTAGCTCAACTCAGGCCGGGACCCGTTCTGTATGAGTGCGCAATCAGGAAGTCGGAGACTAGACCATGGGCAAGCATGACCTAGCTGTCCGGCGTGACGTGGGCAGGCATGGCTTGAACATCCTGGCTACCGTGGTAAGACCTGTGTTGCGGCGCTGATCAGACCCGCGAAGTTGGTTCCTGAGTTGTACCAAAGGTGACCTAAGGCTGCCTTCGCACAGGCATGTCTGGGTTTGTGTTAGGAATAAAACCCCAGATCTGGTTGGAATCAATTCGAATCGCCGTCTCTCCCAGATAGTGAGAAACTTGACTAGCTTCAGCATCATAGTAACACTTGATGGAACATGAATGGTTATGATGATTATGATGATTAAACTGGATATGGTTACTATTGTGATGCTCATTAATCAAGTGATTGATATAGAATAGGTGCAAATCTAGCTATGATAAGCTTCACTGAAATTGATGCTAAAACTTGACTAAAAGATGGAAAGTAAGGACTCATGATAGTAATGCTCTTTTTGCAAAGTATGCTATCCAACCAACTCCACCAAATAAGCCTTGCATATCCTTGAGAGTCTTTTTATTTCTCTCTTGTCGGGTAAGTCTGGCTGAGTACATTCGAGTACTTAGGGTTTATCCCACCATGTTGCAGGTGCAGTTCTCGGCCTGTTGAAGATGGTGGCTAAGTGCCGGTGGGCTCGGCGACTCCATGTTTTGTTTCTCATCTATATGCTTTTGTTGGAGAATGTCACTTCTGCTAGCAATGTATTTGGAACTTATGTTATTGTAATCATTTCAAAGCTATGTTGCTTTCTATAACCAGTTTTGAACTCTGTACTGTACTATTTATTTGTGAACTCTTTTGTAATATTATTTGCCGCTGCAAAACTCCATGCATGTGATGTGTATTTACTTAATCGTGCGATCTTGGTTGTGAAGTTGATTTACTGAGGTCTTTCGGGACACTTGGCGGACTACCGGGTTTATATGAGTGCAAGTATGTGCGTGTCAACGTGTGAAACGGGGACAGTCATACTTGAGCTTGTATAAATTGGGCGGTTCTGTCACACCTGCAGGAGTGACAGAGAATATTCCAGTAAAGATCAGAGACTTCTTCGTACCAGTCGACTCTGTGGTGCTAGGAATGAAGCTGGACTCAAAAGTGTCACTCATCCTTGGGAGACCATTTTTGAGTACCGCTAATGCACACATCGACGTTGGGTAGGAGAAATCTGATTTAACATTAATGGAAAAGAAGAGCAGTTTGCATTTAAGCCAAAGACAGCGCAATGCTCCATGGCAAAACATAGTGAAGAAGAAGGAAGAAGAAGAGATTGGCCTAGTCCTCACTAGGCCATTTATCGGAAGAAAATTAAAGACAACAGAGAAAAGTCCTGTACGGAGGACTTAAAATTCCGAACCCTCACCGAGAGGTAACTCGGTAGTTATCCATATTTAGTTTTCGATAATTGCATAATTTACTTTTTCCTTTAGCATGTTTTATTTTTCACTATTTTGCATATAATATTTTCTGCATAGCACTTGTATACAGAAATAAAGGAGAAAATACAGCAGAACAGTGACCCTAGGGACATGCCGAGCCCACAAACCACTCACCCGACACCACCTGTGTAATCACCACCTGGTCGGCCGGACCTCCCCCCTCTCCTCTTTAAAATGCCCTTCGGGCTGCTCCTCACTCTCACCCTCCTCATTCCAGAAACATGCAAGTTCGCCTCCAGTTTGAGTTTTTCTCCTCCGAGTTTGATTTTCCCAATTAGAGTGCTACAAAAAATTCAAAAAAAAAAACAAAAAATATTAGTTTAGACCCCCTCCAAACTCTTGCTTAGTGGGAAAACCAGCTTGTGGTTAGTACTAACCAACCACGGTTGGCGAGCCGTCGCACTTAGTCGCTAATCATTTCGCTAGCTTGTTTGCTTGTTTGTGTGTTGTTTGCAGGATGCTCCGCAAGGTGAAAAAACGCGCTCACTCGCTCGTCGTCGTCTCGCACCACTCGGAGTATGTCTTCATCCCGAGCGGCATCTGAGATGAACATCGACGAACCGCCGACCGAACCTGCTGCACCACAACACCACGACACGCCCAACATCCTGTTTGAAGAATCCCATCTCCAGATGAAGACAAGAGAAGAGGAGAGGGGGGAGGTCCGGCCGACCAGGTGGTGATTACACAGGTGGTGTCGGGTGAGTGGTTTGTGGGCTCGGCATGTCCCTAGGGTCACTGTTCTGCTGTATTTTCTCCTTTATTTCTGTATACAAGTGCTATGCAGAAAATATTATATGCAAAATAGTGAAAAAATAAACATGCTAAAGGAAAAAAGTAAATTATGCAATTATCGAAAACTAAATATGGATAACTACCGAGTTACCTCTCGGTGAGGGTTCGGAATTTTAAGTCCTCCGTACAGGACTTTCTCTGTTGTCTTTAATTTTCTTCCGATAAATGGCCTAGTGAGGACTAGGCCATCTCTTCTTCTTCCTTCTTCTTCACTATGTTTGCCATGGAGCATTGCGCTGTCTTTGGCTTAAATGCAAACTGCTCTTCTTTTCCATTAATGTTAAATCAGATTTTCTCCTACCCAACGTCGATGTGTGCATTAGCGGTACTCAAAAATGGTCTCCCAAGGATGAGTGACACTTTTGAGTCCAGCTTCATTCCTAGCACCACAGAGTCGACTGGTACGAAGAAAGTCTCTGATCTTTACTGGAATATTCTCTGTCACTCCTGCAGGTGTGACAGAACCGCCCAATTTATACAAGCTCAAGTATGACTGTCCCCGTTTCACACGTTGACACGCACATACTTGCACTCATATAAACCCGGTAGTCCGCCAAGTGTCCCGAAAGACCTCAGTAAATCAAACTTCACAACCAAGATCGCACGATTAAGTAAATACACATCACATGCATGGAGTTTTGCAGCGGCAAATAATATTACAAAAGAGTTCACAAATAAATAGTACAGTACAGAGTTCAAAAACTGGTTATAGAAAGCAACATAGCTTTGAAATGATTACAATAACATAAGTTCCAAATACATTGCTAGCAGAAGTGACATTCTCCAACAAAAGCATATAGATGAGAAACAAACATGGAGTCGCCGAGCCCACCGGCACTTAGCCACCATCTTCAACAGGCCGAGAACTGCACCTGCAACATGGTGGGATAAACCCTAAGTACTCGAATGTACTCAGCCAGACTTACCCGACAAGAGAGAAATAAAAAGACTCTCAAGGATATGCAAGGCTTATTTGGTGGAGTTGGTTGGATAGCATACTTTGCAAAAAGAGCATTACTATCATGAGTCCTTACTTTCCATCTTTTAGTCAAGTTTTAGCATCAATTTCAGTGAAGCTTATCATAGCTAGATTTGCACCTATTCTATATCAATCACTTGATTAATGAGCATCACAATAGTAACCATATCCAGTTTATCATCATAATCATCATAACCATCATGTTCCATCAAGTGTTACTATGATGCTGAAGCTAGTCAAGTTTCTCACTATCTGGGAGAGACGGCGATTCGAATTGATTCCAACCAGATCTGGGGTTTTTATTCCTAACACAAACCCAGACATGCCTGTGCGAAGGCAGCCTTAGGTCACCTTTGGTACAACTCAGGAACCAACTTCGCGGGTCTGATCAGCGCCGCAACACAGGTCTTACCACGGTAGCCAGGATGTTCAAGCCATGCCTGCCCACGTCACGCCGGACAGCTAGGTCATGCTTGCCCATGGTCTAGTCTCCGACTTCCTGATTGCGCACTCATACAGAACGGGTCCCGGCCTGAGTTGAGCTACTCGGCTTCGCGGTCGGAACAACTTATCGGGCCAGCTAAGTGATAGGCATGCGTTCAATCTCGACAGAAGTTCCAACAACGGCACGGTCCTTAATCGACACAGACGGAATCACTATAAGTTACACACCACCAACATATAAGATTTCCGCCCGGTCTCCATTTATACGAATCACATGGTTCTTTTCCACGATAGCAAATATAGCCAACCGTGACCAGTTATCCACCTATATCTCGCAGGTGACCGGAAATCACCCGACTTCTACCGGTCTAAAGCATGGCTAAGCATAGAACGTCTTACTTATACTAGTAAAGGGTTCAGGTAATGATATATATAGTGGACAAGGTAGGAAAATATGCACCAACGGTTTCATCCAACTCCTATCAACCTAATGCATCATTCAAAAGTTATACTCATGTGCATTTGTAAAAAGACATGGGTAGGAGACTTAGAATGCTCCGGGGCTTGCCTGGAATCCCAACACTAGGTCAGTTCAGTTAGCTTGCACCGCCTTGGTGACATCTCCACTCTATGCATGCACTCCAGTGTCCTTCCATCTTCGGGATAGATCCACCAAGCACCATCTTCGGGTTCAGCTCCATCAATCAAGTCCTGCACGTGGTTCATCTAGCGTACCTAAATGAGGTGCAACAATGCATATGTATGAATGCATGGAAGTGCGACCAACGTATGATGATAAGGAGTGCACTTGGAATGACTTGTACATAACATGATGACATGAATGCGAGCATAGAAACGAACATAGCCACATTCAGGCAATGTTACCCTAAACGTTTAATTGAACTAAACGGTCCACCTACCGTTTAGCTATTTATTCGGGCTAAACGGCCATTTTAAACGAACTAAACGGTGATTAAACGGGATAAACGGCTGATTTAAACGGACATGGTAAGCCACTGTGTAGCGTGTACACGGCGTGTACAGGGCTAAACGGCCGTGTACATGAACAGTGCATTTCAGGTGATAAGCAAATTAACCCTATTTGACCGGGTAGGTGCATATCTCTTCTCTAGAACATATAACACCTACTACCATGTGATTCGTATAAATGGAGACCGGGCGGAATCTTATATGTTGGTGGTGTGTAACTTATAGTGATTCCGTCTGTGTCGATTAAGGACCGTGCCGTTGTTGGAACTTCTGTCGAGATTGAACGCATGCCTATCACTTAGCTGGCCCGATAAGTTGTTCCGACCGCGAAGCCGAGTAGCTCAACTCAGGCCGGGACCCGTTCTGTATGAGTGCGCAATCAGGAAGTCGGAGACTAGACCATGGGCAAGCATGACCTAGCTGTCCGGCGTGACGTGGGCAGGCATGGCTTGAACATCCTGGCTACCGTGGTAAGACCTGTGTTGCGGCGCTGATCAGACCCGCGAAGTTGGTTCCTGAGTTGTACCAAAGGTGACCTAAGGCTGCCTTCGCACAGGCATGTCTGGGTTTGTGTTAGGAAATAAAACCCCAGATCTGGTTGGAATCAATTCGAATCGCCGTCTCTCCCAGATAGTGAGAAACTTGACTAGCTTCAGCATCATAGTAACACTTGATGGAACATGATGGTTATGATGATTATGATGATAAACTGGATATGGTTACTATTGTGATGCTCATTAATCAAGTGATTGATATAGAATAGGTGCAAATCTAGCTATGATAAGCTTCACTGAAATTGATGCTAAAAACTTGACTAAAAGATGGAAAGTAAGGACTCATGATAGTAATGCTCTTTTTGCAAAGTATGCTATCCAACCAACTCCACCAAATAAGCCTTGCATATCCTTGAGAGTCTTTTTATTTCTCTCTTGTCGGGTAAGTCTGGCTGAGTACATTCGAGTACTTAGGGTTTATCCCACCATGTTGCAGGTGCAGTTCTCGGCCTGTTGAAGATGGTGGCTAAGTGCCGGTGGGCTCGGCGACTCCATGTTTTGTTTCTCATCTATATGCTTTTGTTGGAGAATGTCACTTCTGCTAGCAATGTATTTGGAACTTATGTTATTGTAATCATTTCAAAGCTATGTTGCTTTCTATAACCAGTTTTGAACTCTGTACTGTACTATTTATTTGTGAACTCTTTTGTAATATTAATTTGCCGCTGCAAAACTCCATGCATGTGATGTGTATTTACTTAATCGTGCGATCTTGGTTGTGAAGTTGATTTACTGAGGTCTTTCGGGACACTTGGCGGACTACCGGGTTTATATGAGTGCAAGTATGTGCGTGTCAACGTGTGAAACGGGGACAGTCATACTTGAGCTTGTATAAATTGGGGCGGTTTCTGTCACACCTGCAGGAGTGACAGAGAATATTCCAGTAAAAGATCAGAGACTTCTTCGTACCAGTCGACTCTGTGGTGCTAGGAATGAAGCTGGACTCAAAAGTGTCACTCATCCTTGGGAGACCATTTTTGAGTACCGCTAATGCACACATCGACGTTGGGTAGGAGAAATCTGATTTAACATTAATGGAAAAGAAGAGCAGTTTGCATTTAAGCCAAAGACAGCGCAATGCTCCATGGCAAACATAGTGAAGAAGAAGGAAGAAGAAGAGATGGCCTAGTCCTCACTAGGCCATTTATCGGAAGAAAATTAAAGACAACAGAGAAAGTCCTGTACGGAGGACTTAAAATTCCGAACCCTCACCGAGAGGTAACTCGGTAGTTATCCATATTTAGTTTTCGATAATTGCATAATTTACTTTTTCCTTTAGCATGTTTATTTTTCACTATTTTGCATATAATATTTTCTGCATAGCACTTGTATACAGAAATAAAGGAGAAAATACAGCAGAACAGTGACCCTAGGGACATGCCGAGCCCACAAACCACTCACCCGACACCACCTGTGTAATCACCACCTGGTCGGCCGGACCTCCCCCCTCTCCTCTTCTCTTGTCTTCATCTGGAGATGGGAATTCTTCAAACAGGATGTTGGGCGTGTCGTGGTGTTGTGGTGCAGCAGGTTCGGTCGGCGGTTCGTCGATGTTCATCTCAGATGCCGCTCGGGATGAAGACATACTCCGAGTGGTGCGAGACGACGACGAGCGAGTGAGCGCGTTTTTTCACCTTGCGGAGCATCCTGCAAACAACACACAAACAAGCAAACAAGCTAGCGAAATGATTAGCGACTAAGTGCGACGGCTCGCCAACCGTGGTTGGTTAGTACTAACCACAAGCTGGTTTCCCACTAAGCAAGAGTTTGGAGGGGGTCTAAACTAATATTTTTTTTGTTTTTTTTGAATTTTTGTAGCACTCTAATTGGGAAAATCAAACTCGGAGGAGAAAAAACTCAAACTGGAGGCGAACTTGCATGTTTCTGGAATGAGGAGGGTGAGAGTGAGGAGCAGCCCGAAGGGCATTTTAAAGAGGAGAGGGGGGAGGTCCGGCCGACCAGGTGGTGATTACACAGGTGGTGTCGGGTGAGTGGTTTTGTGGGCTCGGCAATGTCCCTAGGGTCACTGTTCTGCTGTATTTTCTCCTTTATTTCTGTATACAAGTGCTATGCAGAAAATATTATATGCAAAATAGTGAAAAATAAAACATGCTAAAGGAAAAAGTAAATTATTGCAATTATCGAAAACTAAATATGGATAACTACCGAGTTACCTCTCGGTGAGGGTTCGGAATTTTAAGTCCTCCGTACAGGACTTTCTCTGTTGTCTTTAATTTTCTTCCGATAAATGGCCTAGTGAGGACTAGGCCATCTCTTCTTCTTCCTTCTTCTTCACTATGTTTGCCATGGAGCATTGCGCTGTCTTTGGCTTAAATGCAAACTGCTCTTCTTTTCCATTAATGTTAAATCAGATTTCTCCTACCCAACGTCGATGTGTGCATTAGCGGTACTCAAAAATGGTCTCCCAAGGATGAGTGACACTTTTTGAGTCCAGCTTCATTCCTAGCACCACAGAGTCGACTGGTACGAAGAAGTCTCTGATCTTTACTGGAATATTCTCTGTCACTCCTGCAGGTGTGACAGAACCGCCCAATTTATACAAGCTCAAGTATGGACTGTCCCCGTTTCACACGTTGACACGCACATACTTGCACTCATATAAACCCGGTAGTCCGCCAAGTGTCCCGAAAGACCTCAGTAAATCAACTTCACAACCAAGATCGCACGATTAAGTAAATACACATCACATGCATGGAGTTTTGCAGCGGCAAATAATATTACAAAAGAGTTCACAAATAAATAGTACAGTACAGAGTTCAAAACTGGTTATAGAAAGCAACATAGCTTTGAAATGATTACAATAACATAAGTTCCAAATACATTGCTAGCAGAAGTGACATTCTCCAACAAAAGCATATAGATGAGAAAACAAACATGGAGTCGCCGAGCCCACCGGCACTTAGCCACCATCTTCAACAGGCCGAGAACTGCACCTGCAACATGGTGGGATAAACCCTAAGTACTCGAATGTACTCAGCCAGACTTACCCGACAAGAGAGAAATAAAAAGGACTCTCAAGGATATGCAAGGCTTATTTGGTGGAGTTGGTTGGATAGCATACTTTGCAAAAAGAGCATTACTATCATGAGTCCTTACTTTCCATCTTTTAGTCAAGTTTTAGCATCAATTTCAGTGAAGCTTATCATAGCTAGATTTGCACCTATTCTATATCAATCACTTGATTAATTGAGCATCACAATAGTAACCATATCCAGTTTATCATCATAATCATCATAACCATCATGTTCCATCAAGTGTTACTATGATGCTGAAGCTAGTCAAGTTTCTCACTATCTGGGAGAGACGGCGATTCGAATTGATTCCAACCAGATCTGGGGTTTTATTCCTAACACAAACCCAGACATGCCTGTGCGAAGGCAGCCTTAGGTCACCTTTGGTACAACTCAGGAACCAACTTCGCGGGTCTGATCAGCGCCGCAACACAGGTCTTACCACGGTAGCCAGGATGTTCAAGCCATGCCTGCCCACGTCACGCCGGACAGCTAGGTCATGCTTGCCCATGGTCTAGTCTCCGACTTCCTGATTGCGCACTCATACAGAACGGGTCCCGGCCTGAGTTGAGCTACTCGGCTTCGCGGTCGGAACAACTTATCGGGCCAGCTAAGTGATAGGCATGCGTTCAATCTCGACAGAAGTTCCCAACAACGGCACGGTCCTTAATCGACACAGACGGAATCACTATAAGTTACACACCACCAACATATAAGATTTCCGCCCGGTCTCCATTTATACGAATCACATGGTTCTTTTCCACGATAGCAAATATAGCCAACCGTGACCAGTTATCCACCTATATCTCGCAGGTGACCGGAAATCACCCGACTTCTACCGGTCTAAGCATGGCTAAGCATAGAACGTCCTTACTTATACTAGTAAGGGTTCAGGTAATGATATATATAGTGGACAAGGTAGGAAAATATGCACCAACGGTTTCATCCAACTCCTATCAACCTAATGCATCATTCAAAAGTTATTACTCATGTGCATTTGTAAAAAGAATGGGTAGGAGACTTAGAATGCTCCGGGGCTTGCCTGGAATCCAACACTAGGTCAGTTCAGTTAGCTTGCACCGCCTTGGTGACATCTCCACTCTATGCATGCACTCCAGTGTCCTTCCATCTTCGGGATAGATCCACCAAGCACCATCTTCGGGTTCAGCTCCATCATCAAGTCCTGCACGTGGTTCATCTAGCGTACCTAAATGAGGTGCAACAATGCATATGTATGAATGCATGGAAGTGCGACCAACGTATGATGATAAGGAGTGCACTTGGAAATGACTTGTACATAACATGATGACATGAATGCGAGCATAGAAACGAACATAGCCACATTCAGGCAATGTT
>JAHUYU010000372.1:0-21552 GCA_030439765.1 Tripidium arundinaceum | reverse complement strand
GACACAAATATATCTTTACCAACTTTGCGAGTAAAAAGAGTGGGATCGGTTTTGCCTATTTTAAAGCCTTGTTTGAGTAAGAATTCCTTAAGGCATTCATACCATGCTCTTGGTGCTTGCTTAAGCCCATAGAGTTAGTTCACCTATTAGCACTTAGATAACCGCATAAGCAACGAGCTTTCCCCTCTTAATAGTACGGCTATCTATTCTAAACCCATGTTGACGCGATGGCATATATATCATCAGTTACATTCTTTTTACAAAGGGAAAGGGAGAGTTGTATATATATTAAAACTTAGTATAATATATCCCTAAATTACACATGAAAAAATTAAAATAAAAAATATGCAATATTCTATCTAGATTTTTTTTTCATCGTCTTCTTCCCTAGTAGTTTGCATTTTGGAACAATGAACCCAGAGTGCAATCCCTATGCCAAATCTAACAATCAACCTCAAAGCATTGGACACCACTAACACAGAAACGATTTTCGGAGGCGGACAAAATTTATTTTAGAAGGCAGGCAGCGAGTCCGCCTCTGCTACATCGCCTGCGCAAATCCAGGTTTCTAGAGACAAACAACTGCCCGTCTCCATTAATATATTAAAAAAATTAAAAAATAGCAAGCCCATGAATGGGGCCCACTGAGCCCATCCACAGAACCTGCCGAGCCCATCGACGCAGAGAGAAGGGAAGAGGGAGCGACGCAGAGAGAAGGAAAGAGGGAGCGGCGCAGAGAGAGGTAGGGTTTAGAGCTAGGGTTTGGAGTTTGAGTATATATATGCGGAGTAGCTTAGTGGGCCGGTTGGGCCTTGACATCATTTCCAGAGGCAGGCCTCATAGGAGGCCTGTCTCCAAAAATAGGCTCTATTTTCAGAGGAGGACCTCTTAAGAGGCCCACCTCCGTAAATTGATTTTGCGAGACGGGCAATTGTGACCGCCTCCGTAAATAAAATGTCCGCTCCAAAAATACTCAGATTTTTTAGGAGACAACTACATTTTGTACCGCCCTCCGTTAATGAAATGCTTGTCTCCTAAAATCAATTTTGTAGTAGTTGAAAGCTCTATTTTTGGTTTTGGCTAATTGAGACAACCTAGTGGACTAACTTTCTACTCTAAGTGTTGTGATTGAGTTAGGTTGGTTCACACCAAGGTGGAGCTAGATGGCACTCAAGGTGATGGAGATGGCCACAAGATGGTGATCAAGTGCTCCACATTTGGAAAAGAAGAAAGAGAAAAACAAAACCCTATGGAGCTCAAGGCAAAGGTATAAATAGGGATTTTGTTTTGCCGGTCAAGACGCAATAGAGTGCGTGATCGGGTTTAGAATAGATAGCCGTACTATTAAGAGGGGAAAGCTCGTTGCTTATGCGGTTATCTAAGTGCTAATAGGTGAACTAACTCTATGGGCTTAAGCAAGCACCAAGAGCATGGTATGAATGCCTTAAGGAATTCTTACTCAAACAAGGCTTTAAAATAGGCAAAACCGATCCCACTCTTTTTACTCGCAAAGTTGGTAAAGATATATTTGTGTGCCAAATATATGTCGATGACATAATATTTGGTAGTACTAATCATGAGTTTTGTGAGGAATTTAGTAGGATCATGACCAAGAGATTTGAGATGTCAATGATGGGTGAATTGAAGTTCTTCCTCGGATTTCAAATCAAGCAAGTGAAGGATGGAACTTTCATTAGTCAAACAAAGTACAACCATGATATGCTTAAGAAGTTTGACATGATGAATGCCAAGCCTATCAAAACACCCATGCCAACCAATGGACATCTTGATCTCAATGATGAAGGGAAAGCCGTGGATACCAAGGTATATCGCTCCATGATCAGCTCTCTACTTTATTTGTGCGCATCTAGGCCCAATATTGTGCTTAGTATGTGCATGTGTGCTAGATTTCAATCTAACCCGAAAGAGTGTCACTTGGTGGCCATTAAGAGAATCTTGAGATTTTTAGTACACACTCCTAACCTTGGATTGTGGTATCCTAAGGGCTCTAAGTTCGATCTACTTGGGTATTCAGATTCCGATTACGCCGGTTGCAAAGTAGATCAAAAAAGCACTTCGGGGACATGTCAATTCCTTGGACGATCCCTAGTGTCTTGGAGTTCTAAAAAGCAAAATTGTGTAGCCCTTTCCACCGCCGAGGCCGAGTATGTTGCAGCCGGTGCATGTTGTGCTCAACTACTTTGGATGAGGCAAACCTTTCGTGATTTTAGATGTCGCTTCACCAAAATCCCATTATTGTGTGACAATGAAAATGCCATAAAGCTTGCAAACAGTCCCGTAAGCCACTCAAGAACTAAGCACATAGACATCCGACATCACTTCTTGAGAGACCATGAAGCCAAAGGCGATATCGAAATTCACCATGTGAGCACCGAAAAGCAACTAGCCGATATCTTCACTAAGCCTCTCGATGAGTCAAGGTTTTGTGCCTTGCGTAGTGAGCTAAATATACTTGATTCTCGTAACGTGGTTTGAAATTTAGCATGCCTCTGATTGATCAACTAGTATCTAGGCAAAAGAATTGCAAAATTTCATATTGTGCTTGAAAATGATTTAGTAAAAGCAACTTATGTATTATGATCATTGTTTGTATTGATTATCTGTTGCTGGTCATAATATATAGGTGATATATGTCCATATTCTATATAGAGAGAGTCACCTAGTTTGTAGCTAACTCCCACTGTTTTGGAGAGTGCGGCAGTGTCGCGCCTGCCCTGTGGCAGTGCAGCTCTACGGCAGTGCCGGGCTAGGCATGCGGCAGTGCCGCACTTTGAATCTCAACTGAGATTCAGCCCAAACGGTTACCACTGCGGGGCCTACTTCCATTACTTCTTCCCTGGCCCGCGGTCTCTCTCTCTCCCCCCCTCATTCTCTCCCGGCGCTGATGCTCACTCTCTCTCTGCTCGTGCCCGCGCCGTCGCTGCCGCTCTTGGCCACGCGCTACCACTCCCCGGCAGTGCCGCTGTGGTTGTCGGCCTTCCTCCATCGTCGCCGGCAACTGCTACTACTCCTGGCCCGAGCAGCTCCCTCCCTTTCCCTTTAATCCGCGTTTTGGAACCAAGGTGAAACCCTAAACCTCGTCGATCTATGCAATGGAGTTCGATTTCGATTGGAAAATGGTTTCTAGTGACTGGATGATTAGGATGGATGCAAGTTTGATGGACAAATTGAATCAAAACATAGACTCATGGATAGAGCACCACCTGTACATGCGACAGTGCCGCATACTGGATGCGGCAGTGCCGCACTTAGTAGCATGTTTATGCAATTCTAAGTGATGCTCCATCGATGACTCTCTATTTTGGTTGGATTTGTGCACCAGATTTGTTCCCTCTTAAACATATAGCCACTTTATCTTTCTAGTAGTCAACTCCATGCCTTTAATTAGGTCTATTGCTTTAGAGATTGTTTAGTGGCTTAGAAGAATGTATGAGAAATAGCCTGAGCAGTTGAGAAGAACTGAATCATGGGAGAGAATGAGGGGGGGGAGAGAGAGAGACCGCGGGCCAGGGAAGAAGTAATGGAAGTAGGCCCCGCAGTGGTAACCGTTTGGGCTGAATCTCAGTTGAGATTCAAAGTGCGGCACTGCCGCATGCCTAGCCCGGCACTGCCGTAGAGCTGCACTGCCACAGGGCAGGCGCGACACTGCCGCACTCTCCAAAACAGTGGGAGTTAGCTACAAACTAGGTGACTCTCTCTATATAGAATATGGACATATATCACCTATATATTATGACCAGCAACAGATAATCAATACAAACAATGATCATAATACATAAGTTGCTTTTACTAAATCATTTTCAAGCACAATATGAAATTTTGCAATTCTTTTGCCTAGATACTAGTTGATCAATCAGAGGCATGCTAAATTTCAAACCACGTTACGAGAATCAAGTATATTTAGCTCACTACGCAAGGCACAAAACCTTGACTCATCGAGAGGCTTAGTGAAGATATCGGCTAGTTGCTTTTCGGTGCTCACATGGTGAATTTCGATATCGCCTTTGGCTTCATGGTCTCTCAAGAAGTGATGTCGGATGTCTATGTGCTTAGTTCTTGAGTGGCTTACGGGACTGTTTGCAAGCTTTATGGCATTTTCATTGTCACACAATAATGGGATTTTGGTGAAGCGACATCTAAAATCACGAAAGGTTTGCCTCATCCAAAGTAGTTGAGCACAACATGCACCGGCTGCAACATACTCGGCCTCGGCGGTGGAAAGGGCTACACAATTTTGCTTTTTAGAACTCCAAGACACTAGGGATCGTCCAAGGAATTGACATGTCCCCGAAGTGCTTTTTTGATCTACTTTGCAACCGGCGTAATCGGAATCTGAATACCCAAGTAGATCGAACTTAGAGCCCTTAGGATACCACAATCCAAGGTTAGGAGTGTGTACTAAAAATCTCAAGATTCTCTTAATGGCCACCAAGTGACACTCTTTCGGGTTAGATTGAAATCTAGCACACATGCACATACTAAGCACAATATTGGGCCTAGATGCGCACAAATAAAGTAGAGAGCTGATCATGGAGCGATATACCTTGGTATCCACGGCTTTCCCTTCATCATTGAGATCAAGATGTCCATTGGTTGGCATGGGTGTTTTGATAGGCTTGGCATTCATCATGTCAAACTTCTTAAGCATATCATGGTTGTACTTTGTTTGACTAATGAAAGTTCCATCCTTCACTTGCTTGATTTGAAATCCGAGGAAGAACTTCAATTCACCCATCATTGACATCTCAAATCTCTTGGTCATGATCCTACTAAATTCCTCACAAAACTCATGATTAGTACTACCAAATATTATGTCATCGACATATATTTGGCACACAAATATATCTTTACCAACTTTGCGAGTAAAAAGAGTGGGATCGGTTTTGCCTATTTTAAAGCCTTGTTTGAGTAAGAATTCCTTAAGGCATTCATACCATGCTCTTGGTGCTTGCTTAAGCCCATAGAGTTAGTTCACCTATTAGCACTTAGATAACCGCATAAGCAACGAGCTTTCCCCTCTTAATAGTACGGCTATCTATTCTAAACCCGATCACGCACTCTATTGCGTCTTGACCGGCAAAACAAAATCCCTATTTATACCTTTGCCTTGAGCTCCATAGGGTTTTGTTTTTCTCTTTCTTCTTTTCCAAATGTGGAGCACTTGATCACCATCTTGTGGCCATCTCCATCACCTTGAGTGCCATCTAGCTCCACCTTGGTGTGAACCAACCTAACTCAATCACAACACTTAGAGTAGAAAGTTAGTCCACTAGGTTGTCTCAATTAGCCAAAACCAAAAATAGAGCTTTCAACTACTACAAAATTGATTTTAGGAGACAAGCATTTCATTAACGGAGGCGGTACAAAATGTAGTTGTCTCCTAAAAAATCTGAGTATTTTTGGAGCGGACATTTTATTTACGGAGGCGGTCACAATTGCCCGTCTCGCAAAATCAATTTACGGAGGTGGGCCTCTTAAGAGGTCCTCCTCTGAAAATAGAGCCTATTTTTGGAGACAGGCCTCCTATGAGGCCTGCCTCTGGAAATGATGTCAAGGCCCAACCGGCCCACTAAGCTACTCCGCATATATATACTCAAACTCCAAACCCTAGCTCTAAACCCTACCTCTCTCTGCGCCGCTCCCTCTTTCCTTCTCTCTGCGTCGCTCCCTCTTCCCTTCTCTCTGCGTCGATGGGCTCGGCAGGTTCTGTGGATGGGCTCAGTGGGCCCCATTCATGGGCTTGCTATTTTTTAATTTTTTTAATATATTAATGGAGACGGGCAGTTGTTTGTCTCTAGAAACCTGGATTTGCGCAGGCGATGTAGCAGAGGCGGACTCGCTGCCTGCCTTCTAAAATAAATTTTGTCCGCCTCCGAAAATCGTTTCTGTGTTAGTGGTGTCCAATGCTTTGAGGTTGATTGTTAGATTTGGCATAGGGATTGCACTCTGGGTTCATTGTTCCAAAATGCAAACTACTAGGGAAGAAGACGATGAAAAAAAAATCTAGATAGAATATTGCATATTTTTTATTTTAATTTTTTCATGTGTAATTTAGGGATATATTATACTAAGTTTTAATATATATACAACTCTCCCTTTCCCTTTGTAAAAAGAATGTAACTGATGATATATATGCCATCGCGTCAACATGGGTTTAGAATAGATAGCCGTACTATTAAGAGGGGAAAGCTCGTTGCTTATGCGGTTATCTAAGTGCTAATAGGTGAACTAACTCTATGGGCTTAAGCAAGCACCAAGAGCATGGTATGAATGCCTTAAGGAATTCTTACTCAAATCTCTTGGTCATGATCCTACTAAATTCCTCACAAAACTCATGATTAGTACTACCAAATATTATGTCATCGACATATATTTGGCACACAAATATATCTTTACCAACTTTGCGAGTAAAAAGAGTGGGATCGGTTTTGCCTATTTTAAAGCCTTGTTTGAGTAAGAATTCCTTAAGGCATTCATACCATGCTCTTGGTGCTTGCTTAAGCCCATAGAGTTAGTTCACCTATTAGCACTTAGATAACCGCATAAGCAACGAGCTTTCCCCTCTTAATAGTACGGCTATCTATTCTAAACCCATGTTGACGCGATGGCATATATATCATCAGTTACATTCTTTTTACAAAGGGAAAGGGAGAGTTGTATATATATTAAAACTTAGTATAATATATCCCTAAATTACACATGAAAAAATTAAAATAAAAAATATGCAATATTCTATCTAGATTTTTTTTTCATCGTCTTCTTCCCTAGTAGTTTGCATTTTGGAACAATGAACCCAGAGTGCAATCCCTATGCCAAATCTAACAATCAACCTCAAAGCATTGGACACCACTAACACAGAAACGATTTTCGGAGGCGGACAAAATTTATTTTAGAAGGCAGGCAGCGAGTCCGCCTCTGCTACATCGCCTGCGCAAATCCAGGTTTCTAGAGACAAACAACTGCCCGTCTCCATTAATATATTAAAAAAAATTAAAAAATAGCAAGCCCATGAATGGGGCCCACTGAGCCCATCCACAGAACCTGCCGAGCCCATCGACGCAGAGAGAAGGGAAGAGGGAGCGACGCAGAGAGAAGGAAAGAGGGAGCGGCGCAGAGAGAGGTAGGGTTTAGAGCTAGGGTTTGGAGTTTGAGTATATATATGCGGAGTAGCTTAGTGGGCCGGTTGGGCCTTGACATCATTTCCAGAGGCAGGCCTCATAGGAGGCCTGTCTCCAAAAATAGGCTCTATTTTCAGAGGAGGACCTCTTAAGAGGCCCACCTCCGTAAATTGATTTTGCGAGACGGGCAATTGTGACCGCCTCCGTAAATAAAATGTCCGCTCCAAAAATACTCAGATTTTTTAGGAGACAACTACATTTTGTACCGCCTCCGTTAATGAAATGCTTGTCTCCTAAAATCAATTTTGTAGTAGTTGAAAGCTCTATTTTTGGTTTTGGCTAATTGAGACAACCTAGTGGACTAACTTTCTACTCTAAGTGTTGTGATTGAGTTAGGTTGGTTCACACCAAGGTGGAGCTAGATGGCACTCAAGGTGATGGAGATGGCCACAAGATGGTGATCAAGTGCTCCACATTTGGAAAAGAAGAAAGAGAAAAACAAAACCCTATGGAGCTCAAGGCAAAGGTATAAA
Source organism: Tripidium arundinaceum (assembly GCA_030439765.1). Taxonomy (NCBI): domain Eukaryota; kingdom Viridiplantae; phylum Streptophyta; class Magnoliopsida; order Poales; family Poaceae; genus Tripidium; species Tripidium arundinaceum. Next base: position 13,880 of record JAHUYU010000372.1, on the reverse strand, counting down.
TAGGGATTTTGTTTTGCCGGTCAAGACGCAATAGAGTGCGTGATCGGGTTTAGAATAGATAGCCGTACTATTAAGAGGGGAAAGCTCGTTGCTTATGCGGTTATCTAAGTGCTAATAGGTGAACTAACTCTATGGGCTTAAGCAAGCACCAAGAGCATGGTATGAATGCCTTAAGGAATTCTTACTCAAACAAGGCTTTAAAATAGGCAAAACCGATCCCACTCTTTTTACTCGCAAAGTTGGTAAAGATATATTTGTGTGCCAAATATATGTCGATGACATAATATTTGGTAGTACTAATCATGAGTTTTGTGAGGAATTTAGTAGGATCATGACCAAGAGATTTGAGATGTCAATGATGGGTGAATTGAAGTTCTTCCTCGGATTTCAAATCAAGCAAGTGAAGGATGGAACTTTCATTAGTCAAACAAAGTACAACCATGATATGCTTAAGAAGTTTGACATGATGAATGCCAAGCCTATCAAAACACCCATGCCAACCAATGGACATCTTGATCTCAATGATGAAGGGAAAGCCGTGGATACCAAGGTATATCGCTCCATGATCAGCTCTCTACTTTATTTGTGCGCATCTAGGCCCAATATTGTGCTTAGTATGTGCATGTGTGCTAGATTTCAATCTAACCCGAAAGAGTGTCACTTGGTGGCCATTAAGAGAATCTTGAGATTTTTAGTACACACTCCTAACCTTGGATTGTGGTATCCTAAGGGCTCTAAGTTCGATCTACTTGGGTATTCAGATTCCGATTACGCCGGTTGCAAAGTAGATCAAAAAAGCACTTCGGGGACATGTCAATTCCTTGGACGATCCCTAGTGTCTTGGAGTTCTAAAAAGCAAAATTGTGTAGCCCTTTCCACCGCCGAGGCCGAGTATGTTGCAGCCGGTGCATGTTGTGCTCAACTACTTTGGATGAGGCAAACCTTTCGTGATTTTAGATGTCGCTTCACCAAAATCCCATTATTGTGTGACAATGAAAATGCCATAAAGCTTGCAAACAGTCCCGTAAGCCACTCAAGAACTAAGCACATAGACATCCGACATCACTTCTTGAGAGACCATGAAGCCAAAGGCGATATCGAAATTCACCATGTGAGCACCGAAAAGCAACTAGCCGATATCTTCACTAAGCCTCTCGATGAGTCAAGGTTTTGTGCCTTGCGTAGTGAGCTAAATATACTTGATTCTCGTAACGTGGTTTGAAATTTAGCATGCCTCTGATTGATCAACTAGTATCTAGGCAAAAGAATTGCAAAATTTCATATTGTGCTTGAAAATGATTTAGTAAAAGCAACTTATGTATTATGATCATTGTTTGTATTGATTATCTGTTGCTGGTCATAATATATAGGTGATATATGTCCATATTCTATATAGAGAGAGTCACCTAGTTTGTAGCTAACTCCCACTGTTTTGGAGAGTGCGGCAGTGTCGCGCCTGCCCTGTGGCAGTGCAGCTCTACGGCAGTGCCGGGCTAGGCATGCGGCAGTGCCGCACTTTGAATCTCAACTGAGATTCAGCCCAAACGGTTACCACTGCGGGGCCTACTTCCATTACTTCTTCCCTGGCCCGCGGTCTCTCTCTCTCCCCCCCTCATTCTCTCCCATGATTCAGTTCTTCTCAACTGCTCAGGCTATTTCTCATACATTCTTCTAAGCCACTAAACAATCTCTAAAGCAATAGACCTAATTAAAGGCATGGAGTTGACTACTAGAAAGATAAAGTGGCTATATGTTTAAGAGGGAACAAATCTGGTGCACAAATCCAACCAAAATAGAGAGTCATCGATGGAGCATCACTTAGAATTGCATAAACATGCTACTAAGTGCGGCACTGCCGCATCCAGTATGCGGCACTGTCGCATGTACAGGTGGTGCTCTATCCATGAGTCTATGTTTTGATTCAATTTGTCCATCAAACTTGCATCCATCCTAATCATCCAGTCACTAGAAACCATTTTCCAATCGAAATCGAACTCCATTGCATAGATCGACGAGGTTTAGGGTTTCACCTCCTTGGTTCCAAAACGCGGATTAAAGGGAAAGGGAGGGAGCTGCTCGGGCCAGGAGTAGTAGCAGTTGCCGGCGACGATGGAGGAAGGCCGACAACCACAGCGGCACTGCCGGGGGAGTGGTAGCGCGTGGCCAAGAGCGGCAGCGACGGCGCGGGCACGAGCAGAGAGAGAGTGAGCATCAGCGCCGGGAGAGAATGAGGGGGGGAGAGAGAGAGACCGCGGGCCAGGGAAGAAGTAATGGAAGTAGGCCCCGCAGTGGTAACCGTTTGGGCTGAATCTCAGTTGAGATTCAAAGTGCGGCACTGCCGCATGCCTAGCCCGGCACTGCCGTAGAGCTGCACTGCCACAGGGCAGGCGCGACACTGCCGCACTCTCCAAAACAGTGGGAGTTAGCTACAAACTAGGTGACTCTCTCTATATAGAATATGGACATATATCACCTATATATTATGACCAGCAACAGATAATCAATACAAACAATGATCATAATACATAAGTTGCTTTTACTAAATCATTTTCAAGCACAATATGAAATTTTGCAATTCTTTTGCCTAGATACTAGTTGATCAATCAGAGGCATGCTAAATTTCAAACCACGTTACGAGAATCAAGTATATTTAGCTCACTACGCAAGGCACAAAACCTTGACTCATCGAGAGGCTTAGTGAAGATATCGGCTAGTTGCTTTTCGGTGCTCACATGGTGAATTTCGATATCGCCTTTGGCTTCATGGTCTCTCAAGAAGTGATGTCGGATGTCTATGTGCTTAGTTCTTGAGTGGCTTACGGGACTGTTTGCAAGCTTTATGGCATTTTCATTGTCACACAATAATGGGATTTTGGTGAAGCGACATCTAAAATCACGAAAGGTTTGCCTCATCCAAAGTAGTTGAGCACAACATGCACCGGCTGCAACATACTCGGCCTCGGCGGTGGAAAGGGCTACACAATTTTGCTTTTTAGAACTCCAAGACACTAGGGATCGTCCAAGGAATTGACATGTCCCCGAAGTGCTTTTTTGATCTACTTTGCAACCGGCGTAATCGGAATCTGAATACCCAAGTAGATCGAACTTAGAGCCCTTAGGATACCACAATCCAAGGTTAGGAGTGTGTACTAAAAATCTCAAGATTCTCTTAATGGCCACCAAGTGACACTCTTTCGGGTTAGATTGAAATCTAGCACACATGCACATACTAAGCACAATATTGGGCCTAGATGCGCACAAATAAAGTAGAGAGCTGATCATGGAGCGATATACCTTGGTATCCACGGCTTTCCCCTTCATCATTGAGATCAAGATGTCCATTGGTTGGCATGGGTGTTTTGATAGGCTTGGCATTCATCATGTCAAACTTCTTAAGCATATCATGGTTGTACTTTGTTTGACTAATGAAAGTTCCATCCTTCACTTGCTTGATTTGAAATCCGAGGAAGAACTTCATTCACCCATCATTGACATCTCAAATCTCTTGGTCATGATCCTACTAAATTCCTCACAAAACTCATGATTAGTACTACCAAATATTATGTCATCGACATATATTTGGCACACAAATATATCTTTACCAACTTTGCGAGTAAAAAGAGTGGGATCGGTTTTGCCTATTTTAAAGCCTTGTTTGAGTAAGAATTCCTTAAGGCATTCATACCATGCTCTTGGTGCTTGCTTAAGCCCATAGAGTTAGTTCACCTAGTAGCACTTAGATAACCGCATAAGCAACGAGCTTTCCCCTCTTAATAGTACGGCTATCTATTCTAAACCCGATCACGCACTCTATTGCGTCTTGACCGGCAAAACAAAATCCCTATTTATACCTTTGCCTTGAGCTCCATAGGGTTTTGTTTTTCTCTTTCTTCTTTTCCAAATGTGGAGCACTTGATCACCATCTTGTGGCCATCTCCATCACCTTGAGTGCCATCTAGCTCCACCTTGGTGTGAACCAACCTAACTCAATCACAACACTTAGAGTAGAAAGTTAGTCCACTAGGTTGTCTCAATTAGCCAAAACCAAAAATAGAGCTTTCAACTACTACAAAATTGATTTTAGGAGACAAGCATTTCATTAACGGAGGCGGTACAAAATGTAGTTGTCTCCTAAAAAATCTGAGTATTTTTGGAGCGGACATTTTATTTACGGAGGCGGTCACAATTGCCCGTCTCGCAAAATCAATTTACGGAGGTGGGCCTCTTAAGAGGTCCTCCTCTGAAAATAGAGCCTATTTTTGGAGACAGGCCTCCTATGAGGCCTGCCTCTGGAAATGATGTCAAGGCCCAACCGGCCCACTAAGCTACTCCGCATATATATACTCAAACTCCAAACCCTAGCTCTAAACCCTACCTCTCTCTGCGCCGCTCCCTCTTTCCTTCTCTCTGCGTCGCTCCCTCTTCCCTTCTCTCTGCGTCGATGGGCTCGGCAGGTTCTGTGGATGGGCTCAGTGGGCCCCATTCATGGGCTTGCTATTTTTTAATTTTTTAATATATTAATGGAGACGGGCAGTTGTTTGTCTCTAGAAACCTGGATTTGCGCAGGCGATGTAGCAGAGGCGGACTCGCTGCCTGCCTTCTAAAATAAATTTTGTCCGCCTCCGAAAATCGTTTCTGTGTTAGTGGTGTCCAATGCTTTGAGGTTGATTGTTAGATTTGGCATAGGGATTGCACTCTGGGTTCATTGTTCCAAAATGCAAACTACTAGGGAAGAAGACGATGAAAAAAAAATCTAGATAGAATATTGCATATTTTTTATTTTAATTTTTTCATGTGTAATTTAGGGATATATTATACTAAGTTTTAATATATATACAACTCTCCCTTTCCCTTTGTAAAAAGAATGTAACTGATGATATATATGCCATCGCGTCAACATGGGTTTCTCACAATTTTCAACATTTAATAGTAGTCAAGTGCAGTTAAATTATGGAGAAAAATAGAAATAGAGAGCATTATTCTTAGTTTTGAAAGCTCCCTTGTACGTCGTCGAGGCCTAGGGAATTGAATGGAATTTTTAGACAGCCTTACCTTATATTGCAAGAAATGAAGAGACTTTGCCACTACGTGTCAGGCCCGCCCGTGAGGCACGCACGTCATGAAAGAAATGAATCCATGTAAAATCCAATTAGAAGAATGGATCACATCATGCATAGTAAGGATCACCTAAAATTTGCCTCCTATATATTTTTTTTGATGGACAGAGGGGAGTGGGCTAGTTCCAGAGATCTTCTAAAAATTTATACTATTATATACAACTCTATATATAGGTATAGAAGATAAGATAGGAGGTACCTCCACATATTTTCTAAAATGCTAGTTTGTAGTTACAGGAGATCAAGGGACTGTTCTGCTCGTGGTTTCAGTCGGCTTTTCAGCTGTACCGTAGCTTATTCTCCCTCACTGAACACTATTGAATCAGCCGAAATCAGTCGAAAAAACCACGAGCAGAACAGTCCCTTGATCTCCTGTAACTACAAACTAGCATTTTAGAAAATATGTGGAGGTACCTCCTATCTTATCTTCTATACCTATATATAGAGTTGTATATAATAGTATAAATTTTTAGAAGATCTCTGGAACTAGCCCCACTCCCCTCTGTCCATCAAAAAAAATATATAGGAGGCAAATTTTAGGTGATCCTTACTATGCATGATGTGATCCATTCTTCTAATTGGATTTTACATGGATTCATTTCTTTCATGACGTGCGTGCCTCACGGGCGGGCCTGACACGTAGTGGCAAAGTCTCTTCATTTCTTGCAATATAAGGTAAGGCTGTCTAAAAATTCCATTCAATTCCCTAGGCCTCGACGACGTACAAGGGAGCTTTCAAAACTAAGAATAATGCTCTCTATTTCTATTTTCTCCATAATTTAACTGCACTTGACTACTATTAAATGTTGAAAATTGTGAGAAACCCATGTTGACGCGATGGCATATATATCATCAGTTACATTCTTTTTACAAAGGGAAAGGGAGAGTTGTATATATATTAAAACTTAGTATAATATATCCCTAAATTACACATGAAAAAATTAAAATAAAAAATATGCAATATTCTATCTAGATTTTTTTTTCATCGTCTTCTTCCCTAGTAGTTTGCATTTTGGAACAATGAACCCAGAGTGCAATCCCTATGCCAAATCTAACAATCAACCTCAAAGCATTGGACACCACTAACACAGAAACGATTTTCGGAGGCGGACAAAATTTATTTTAGAAGGCAGGCAGCGAGTCCGCCTCTGCTACATCGCCTGCGCAAATCCAGGTTTCTAGAGACAAACAACTGCCCGTCTCCATTAATATATTAAAAAAATTAAAAAATAGCAAGCCCATGAATGGGGCCCACTGAGCCCATCCACAGAACCTGCCGAGCCCATCGACGCAGAGAGAAGGGAAGAGGGAGCGACGCAGAGAGAAGGAAAGAGGGGAGCGGCGCAGAGAGAGGTAGGGTTTAGAGCTAGGGTTTGGAGTTTGAGTATATATATGCGGAGTAGCTTAGTGGGCCGGTTGGGCCTTGACATCATTTCCAGAGGCAGGCCTCATAGGAGGCCTGTCTCCAAAAATAGGCTCTATTTTCAGAGGAGGACCTCTTAAGAGGCCCACCTCCGTAAATTGATTTTGCGAGACGGGCAATTGTGACCGCCTCCGTAAATAAAATGTCCGCTCCAAAAATACTCAGATTTTTTAGGAGACAACTACATTTTGTACCGCCTCCGTTAATGAAATGCTTGTCTCCTAAAATCAATTTTGTAGTAGTTGAAAGCTCTATTTTTGGTTTTGGCTAATTGAGACAACCTAGTGGACTAACTTTCTACTCTAAGTGTTGTGATTGAGTTAGGTTGGTTCACACCAAGGTGGAGCTAGATGGCACTCAAGGTGATGGAGATGGCCACAAGATGGTGATCAAGTGCTCCACATTTGGAAAAGAAGAAAGAGAAAAACAAAACCCTATGGAGCTCAAGGCAAAGGTATAAATAGGGATTTTGTTTTGCCGGTCAAGACGCAATAGAGTGCGTGATCGGGTTTAGAATAGATAGCCGTACTATTAAGAGGGGAAAGCTCGTTGCTTATGCGGTTATCTAAGTGCTACTAGGTGAACTAACTCTATGGGCTTAAGCAAGCACCAAGAGCATGGTATGAATGCCTTAAGGAATTCTTACTCAAACAAGGCTTTAAAATAGGCAAAACCGATCCCACTCTTTTTACTCGCAAAGTTGGTAAAGATATATTTGTGTGCCAAATATATGTCGATGACATAATATTTGGTAGTACTAATCATGAGTTTTGTGAGGAATTTAGTAGGATCATGACCAAGAGATTTGAGATGTCAATGATGGGTGAATTGAAGTTCTTCCTCGGATTTCAAATCAAGCAAGTGAAGGATGGAACTTTCATTAGTCAAACAAAGTACAACCATGATATGCTTAAGAAGTTTGACATGATGAATGCCAAGCCTATCAAAACACCCATGCCAACCAATGGACATCTTGATCTCAATGATGAAGGGAAAGCCGTGGATACCAAGGTATATCGCTCCATGATCAGCTCTCTACTTTATTTGTGCGCATCTAGGCCCAATATTGTGCTTAGTATGTGCATGTGTGCTAGATTTCAATCTAACCCGAAAGAGTGTCACTTGGTGGCCATTAAGAGAATCTTGAGATTTTTAGTACACACTCCTAACCTTGGATTGTGGTATCCTAAGGGCTCTAAGTTCGATCTACTGGGTATTCAGATTCCGATTACGCCGGTTGCAAAGTAGATCAAAAAGCACTTCGGGGACATGTCAATTCCTTGGACGATCCCTAGTGTCTTGGAGTTCTAAAAAGCAAAATTGTGTAGCCCTTTCCACCGCCGAGGCCGAGTATGTTGCAGCCGGTGCATGTTGTGCTCAACTACTTTGGATGAGGCAAACCTTTCGTGATTTTAGATGTCGCTTCACCAAAATCCCATTATTGTGTGACAATGAAAATGCCATAAAGCTTGCAAACAGTCCCGTAAGCCACTCAAGAACTAAGCACATAGACATCCGACATCACTTCTTGAGAGACCATGAAGCCAAAGGCGATATCGAAATTCACCATGTGAGCACCGAAAAGCAACTAGCCGATATCTTCACTAAGCCTCTCGATGAGTCAAGGTTTTGTGCCTTGCGTAGTGAGCTAAATATACTTGATTCTCGTAACGTGGTTTGAAATTTAGCATGCCTCTGATTGATCAACTAGTATCTAGGCAAAAGAATTGCAAAATTTCATATTGTGCTTGAAAATGATTTAGTAAAAGCAACTTATGTATTATGATCATTGTTTGTATTGATTATCTGTTGCTGGTCATAATATATAGGTGATATATGTCCATATTCTATATAGAGAGAGTCACCTAGTTTGTAGCTAACTCCCACTGTTTTGGAGAGTGCGGCAGTGTCGCGCCTGCCCTGTGGCAGTGCAGCTCTACGGCAGTGCCGGGCTAGGCATGCGGCAGTGCCGCACTTTGAATCTCAACTGAGATTCAGCCCAAACGGTTACCACTGCGGGGCCTACTTCCATTACTTCTTCCCTGGCCCGCGGTCTCTCTCTCTCCCCCCCTCATTCTCTCCCGGCGCTGATGCTCACTCTCTCTCTGCTCGTGCCCGCGCCGTCGCTGCCGCTCTTGGCCACGCGCTACCACTCCCCGGCAGTGCCGCTGTGGTTGTCGGCCTTCCTCCATCGTCGCCGGCAACTGCTACTACTCCTGGCCCGAGCAGCTCCCTCCCTTTCCCTTTAATCCGCGTTTTGGAACCAAGGTGAAACCCTAAACCTCGTCGATCTATGCAATGGAGTTCGATTTCGATTGGAAAATGGTTTCTAGTGACTGGATGATTAGGATGGATGCAAGTTTGATGGACAAATTGAATCAAAACATAGACTCATGGATAGAGCACCACCTGTACATGCGACAGTGCCGCATACTGGATGCGGCAGTGCCGCACTTAGTAGCATGTTTATGCAATTCTAAGTGATGCTCCATCGATGACTCTCTATTTTGGTTGGATTTGTGCACCAGATTTGTTCCCTCTTAAACATATAGCCACTTTATCTTTCTAGTAGTCAACTCCATGCCTTTAATTAGGTCTATTGCTTTAGAGATTGTTTAGTGGCTTAGAAGAATGTATGAGAAATAGCCTGAGCAGTTGAGAAGAACTGAATCATGGGAGAGGTGAAGCACTAGGTGCGGCAGTGCCGCCCCTAAGGTGCGGCAGTGCTGCACCCCCTGACCAGTTTGGTACAGGGTGCTTTCCTAGCTCGAGATTTGAATCATCTCATTTATTCAGATTGTTTCACATATATTTTTCTGTAACCCATCTATGCAGTTTCTTATTTGGACCTATATCCTTTTGCATAGATGGAATATGGAGGCGATGAACCAAGGGGATAGAGGAAGATGACCGATCCAAGAGATAAGGATCCACCTCGACGTAGTCGTGGTAGATCAACTGCAGCCAGCAGCTCCGAGGGGTCATGGTGATAGGGGGAGGCATGAGCAATACATCGAGGGATGAGGAGAGGCTGGAGATGATTGGTCGCACCACTGATGCTTGTCCTGACACCCCTCTTCACCTGACTGAGTTCAATGGAGCCTACATCAGAGAGTTTGATGGTGAGATGCTTATGAGTGCCCCAGATGATACTCGTCCGCATCCTGTCATCAACTATTCCAAGAGTTGGAAGTTGGTTGAGGAGGCAAGGCAGATAAATCCTTATGCAGTGCACAAGGATTTGGGCATTGATTATAGGTTTTGGAATGAGTTTCATTCCAACTTTTATGCCACTGTTATTCTTGGTGTGAGGAAGACCAAGATAATGAAGATGCAGTACATTGATTGGGATGAGATGCAAGAAAGGAAGGAGCCTGAGTTTGATAAGGTGATCAGGGTTTGTGATCGCTTTGAGCTCTCCAACATCATGGGATTCCAGTATCACTGGAATGAGGAGGTATTGGTCAGTTTCATGCCACATATTTCTATGATCAGTCCACAGATGAGATACATTGGATGACGGATGGTCGACACTACTGTGTTGACTTTGTCACCTTCAGCCAGATTCTTGGTTTTGGGGAGGAGCATCGGACTTTCACTTATATTAATGATGAGCCCAGAGCTGAGATCCGTGATATCAGGTATATGTGGAGGGATAGTAGGATTGCTGATGGCAAGCGGAGTGGGCTGCATAGTTACTATTATATCCTGAACAACCTCATCAGGAACACTATAAATCCCAAGGATGGAGCAGCCTCGGACATTAATGGATATGTGAGGAACGTGCTAGCTCGTTTTGCTCTAGGAGGGGACAAGTTCAATGTCCCTCAGTTTATTTGGCATGAGCTGAGGCCTGCTATGGAGGATGGGAGGAAGGGGCTGCCCTACACTCCTTACCTCATGTTTATGATTGAGGGGGTCACCGGTCTCAGATTTTTGAAGGACGGGATGCACACCGTCTACAAAATAGAGAAGACCCAGCCAGCTGCAGCTAGCCAAGCCGACGGAGGCCATTATGCTCATAAGGACATCCCTGTCGGTGAGTGGTGGCGGTGAAGCGACTGGAACGTCTCATCCCCTGTCTCTGAGAGTACACCGCAACGGTCTCCTCCCAATCTGCTGCATGTCCCTGCTGCTGCTCCTCCTCATCATCATCATCATCTGTCTGTGTCTGAAAGACTAGGAAGGTCGTACTGTGGAGGAGGTGGTGGTGGAGGGAGTGGTGGTGACCTCCATGCTGCTCACACTGCTCTAACTGAGTATCATAGGCTCGCTCAGCTGCATATGTACACTTTCCAAAGATTGCCTTGAGCCATGATCCAAACTTCTTCAACTTGCTACGCTTGCGAGAGTGAGAGCGAGAGCGGGAGGACTCAGGAATGTCCTTATGAGCATAATGGCCTCCGTCGGCTTGGCTAGCTGCAGCTGGCTGGGTCTTCTCTATTTTGTAGACGGTGTGCATCCCGTCCTTCAAAAATCTGAGACCGGTGACCCCCTCAATCATAAACATGAGGTAAGGAGTGTAGGGCAGCCCCTTCCTCCCATCCTCCATAGCAGGCCTCAGCTCATGCCAAATAAACTGAGGGACATTGAACTTGTCCCCTCCTAGAGCAAAACGAGCTAGCACGTTCCTCACATATCCATTAATGTCCGAGGCTGCTCCATCCTTGGGATTTATAGTGTTCCTGATGAGGTTGTTCAGGATATAATAGTAACTATGCAGCCCACTCCGCTTGCCATCAGCAATCCTACTATCCCTCCACATATTTTCTAAAATGCTAGTTTGTAGTTACAGGAGATCAAGGGACTGTTCTGCTCGTGGTTTTTCGACTGATTTCGGCTGATTCAATAGTGTTCAGTGAGGGAGAATAAGCTACGGTACAGCTGAAAAGCCGACTGAAACCACGAGCAGAACAGTCCCTTGATCTCCTGTAACTACAAACTAGCATTTTAGAAAATATGTGGAGGTACCTCCTATCTTATCTTCTATACCTATATATAGAGTTGTATATAATAGTATAAATTTTTAGAAGATCTCTGGAACTAGCCCACTCCCCTCTGTCCATCAAAAAATATATAGGAGGCAAATTTTAGGTGATCCTTACTATGCATGATGTGATCCATTCTTCTAATTGGATTTTACATGGATTCATTTCTTTCATGACGTGCGTGCCTCACGGGCGGGCCTGACACGTAGTGGCAAAGTCTCTTCATTTCTTGCAATATAAGGTAAGGCTGTCTAAAAATTCCATTCAATTCCCTAGGCCTCGACGACGTACAAGGGAGCTTTCAAAACTAAGAATAATGCTCTCTATTTCTATTTTCTCCATAATTTAACTGCACTTGACTACTATTAAATGTTGAAAATTGTGAGAAACCCATGTTGACGCGATGGCATATATATCATCAGTTACATTCTTTTTACAAAGGGAAAGGGAGAGTTGTATATATATTAAAACTTAGTATAATATATCCCTAAATTACACATGAAAAAATTAAAATAAAAAATATGCAATATTCTATCTAGATTTTTTTTTCATCGTCTTCTTCCCTAGTAGTTTGCATTTTGGAACAATGAACCCAGAGTGCAATCCCTATGCCAAATCTAACAATCAACCTCAAAGCATTGGACACCACTAACACAGAAACGATTTTCGGAGGCGGACAAAATTTATTTTAGAAGGCAGGCAGCGAGTCCGCCTCTGCTACATCGCCTGCGCAAATCCAGGTTTCTAGAGACAAACAACTGCCCGTCTCCATTAATATATTAAAAAAATTAAAAAATAGCAAGCCCATGAATGGGGCCCACTGAGCCCATCCACAGAACCTGCCGAGCCCATCGACGCAGAGAGAAGGGAAGAGGGAGCGACGCAGAGAGAAGGAAAGAGGGAGCGGCGCAGAGAGAGGTAGGGTTTAGAGCTAGGGTTTGGAGTTTGAGTATATATATGCGGAGTAGCTTAGTGGGGCCGGTTGGGCCTTGACATCATTTCCAGAGGCAGGCCTCATAGGAGGCCTGTCTCCAAAAATAGGCTCTAATTTTCAGAGGAGGACCTCTTAAGAGGCCCACCTCCGTAAATTGATTTTGCGAGACGGGCAATTGTGACCGCCTCCGTAAATAAAATGTCCGCTCCAAAAATACTCAGATTTTTTAGGAGACAACTACATTTTGTACCGCCTCCGTTAATGAAATGCTTGTCTCCTAAAATCAATTTTGTAGTAGTTGAAAGCTCTATTTTTGGTTTTGGCTAATTGAGACAACCTAGTGGACTAACTTTCTACTCTAAGTGTTGTGATTGAGTTAGGTTGGTTCACACCAAGGTGGAGCTAGATGGCACTCAAGGTGATGGAGATGGCCACAAGATGGTGATCAAGTGCTCCACATTTGGAAAAGAAGAAAGAGAAAAACAAAACCCTATGGAGCTCAAGGCAAAGGTATAAATAGGGATTTTGTTTTGCCGGTCAAGACGCAATAGAGTGCGTGATCGGGTTTAGAATAGATAGCCGTACTATTAAGAGGGGAAAGCTCGTTGCTTATGCGGTTATCTAAGTGCTACTAGGTGAACTAACTCTATGGGCTTAAGCAAGCACCAAGAGCATGGTATGAATGCCTTAAGGAATTCTTACTCAAACAAGGCTTTAAAATAGGCAAAACCGATCCCACTCTTTTTACTCGCAAAGTTGGTAAAGATATATTTGTGTGCCAAATATATGTCGATGACATAATATTTGGTAGTACTAATCATGAGTTTTGTGAGGAATTTAGTAGGATCATGACCAAGAGATTTGAGATGTCAATGATGGGTGAATTGAAGTTCTTCCTCGGATTTCAAATCAAGCAAGTGAAGGATGGAACTTTCATTAGTCAAACAAAGTACAACCATGATATGCTTAAGAAGTTTGACATGATGAATGCCAAGCCTATCAAAACACCCATGCCAACCAATGGGACATCTTGATCTCAATGATGAAGGGAAAGCCGTGGATACCAAGGTATATCGCTCCATGATCAGCTCTCTACTTTATTTGTGCGCATCTAGGCCCAATATTGTGCTTAGTATGTGCATGTGTGCTAGATTTCAATCTAACCCGAAAGAGTGTCACTTGGTGGCCATTAAGAGAATCTTGAGATTTTTAGTACACACTCCTAACCTTGGATTGTGGTATCCTAAGGGCTCTAAGTTCGATCTACTTGGGTATTCAGATTCCGATTACGCCGGTTGCAAAGTAGATCAAAAAAGCACTTCGGGGACATGTCAATTCCTTGGACGATCCCTAGTGTCTTGGAGTTCTAAAAAGCAAAATTGTGTAGCCCTTTCCACCGCCGTCATCAAAGTTGTGCAG